>NW_025904333.1:23506-49793 GCF_018835915.1 Vigna umbellata | reverse complement strand
AATGAACGTCCGTCACTTAGGACGGACGTTCACTCAAGTATAAACGTCCGTCTCGGCCAGGGACGGACGTTCAAAGCCTGCACATGGATTTTCACTGTTCAGCCTAATAAACGTCCGTCACCTAGGACGGACGTTCACTCAAGTTTAAACGTCCGTCTCGGGCAAGGACGGACGTTCAAAGAGCTGATAGGTGTTTACTAGTTCAGCCTATTAAACGTCCGTCCCCCAGGACGGACGTCCAGAACATTATAAACGTCCGTCGCGACCAAGGACGGACGTCCAAAGGGCTGACACGTGTTCACTTTGTTCAGCCTATAAACGTCCGTCTCCAAGGACGGACGTTCATAACATTATAGACGTCCGGCTAGCCCCAGGACGGACGTCTACAGTTCCACTTATTTACTAATATGCCACCGGTCAATTATATACGTTGGGGCTTTTGTGGACGGACGTCTATTGGGAGACGTTAAAACCCCTTTCTGCACTAGTGCTTCCACTGCCTCTTGTGAATTTCTTCTAAAACTTCCACTAGCCTTGACTTCAGATCAACCTTTGACTGATCTCCCTTGATCTTCTTTTGATTCCTCTAAGAAACACCCTACAATTGACTTGATTACTCATGACTTCAAACTTAACTACCAATTGTTATGCTCTTGATCCCTTTAAACACACCCATTCTAATGATTCCACATTGCTTTACTTATCTTCATTGAGTAACATAGTTTCCAACTAGGTTATCCCATTATTAAGGTATAACTCTCCATCTTCACTTCTTTAACCCACCAATTGGATCCATTTTCATTTCTTGACCCATTAGCTCGTAAACACGCATAAATATATATCCTTCACTACTTGAAATCTCTAGCTTGATCAATACCTGGCCATTTTATGATACATTTCAAATTAAGATTGTCCAAACTGCCTTTTCTCTACTATTTTGAGAAAGTCACTAGTTATAGTTTTTCAACTATACTAATGAAATCTTTTTACAACTTTACCTCAGACCCTACTCTTCCTAGTCTTAAACCAACTCTTACTCAATCCATACCAAACCAAGAACTTGAATCTTCATTTTGTTTCTAATCACAGTTAACACTTCCTCACCTCAAGATTCTAACCTCACTTGAAACCAAAACTCAGTTAATTTTCTTTGTCTCCTTGACCCACTTTCCCTATTCAGCGTCCTATAACTCTTTATCACTTCAAATATGACACTACAGCTTGAAACTGTAGACTCACTTTATCCTCTCTATCTCATACCTATTTTCCCATTAATAATCTCATTTCTAACTTTTGAAGGCATTGAACACTCCCAATCTATCCTCAAAGAACAACATCACTACCTTCTTAAAGAAGTTCACTCTTCACAAACCACCAATCCATGATTATGAAAGCTCTTCACACATGCCACTTATTGATAAGAACGTGCCCACTATCATCTGTTGCGCTACTCTGATTCTCATACTTCTTTATGAATCGTTTTTATTGAGAAGGACATTTTCTTCATAACAACTATAACCTGATAACTAACACCTTTGAAAAACCTTCTTAAAAACTTCTATGATCTTACAAAAACTCTGAGAATTATTCTCTTCTATGATAACCTTGTCATTCTGTTTTCTTAAAACTGTTTCTATTCCTAGAAAATGGACATGCTAAAAGCCACTCCTAGTAGCCCAGACTTATACTAAACGGTTTCAATCTGTCCTATACTTTTCTTTTGAGAAATATCAAACTTGTAGTTTTTCTTACGATTACACTGAGTTCAAACCGCTACTTCTTCAACCAACCCATCACCCGCCTCTTGTACTCCACACCTTCCACAGGAATTATAAAAAAAAATGAAATTGTTACCACTATCTCAGTTTCAACAGCACCAAAAATCCTTACACCACACAAAACCTGATCTTCTCTTCTTCACATATCCATGTTAAACTCTTTTGGTTCTCACAACCCTTTTTCTTCACTTTCTAACTTGATCCACAATTGATGTATAACCACTGACCTTCCTTCTTGAAACATGAAACTTCTCTAGAAGACCATAAACCACTAGAGAACGATTTGAAAACAACCAAACCTCCCTTGTGATCACACCCCAAACTTATGAAAGAACAACATCGTCTCTTCTTCACTAGTGTTTATCAGACATCCTAGATTCCCATAACACCAATTCTCATCTTTTGTTTAATCCCCACTTAATGTACCACCATTGTTTTCTTTCCCTTAAAAGTAGAAATACTTTTGAAAGATCAAAATCCATTAGAACAAGACATATAGACGACCTATTATCTCATAAGGTTAAGCTTCAACCTGCTAAGAATTTACTCCACATAAACCTCCAATTTAAGCACTTTGATCACCTCGTCAAATGCCACATAACTTAGAAATCTTCATGGAACCACTACCACAACAAACCTTATCAACTTACCCTCAAACTTTCTTCAAGAATTTACCTTTTCAACTCTTAACCTCAAGAACACAAACCCTTCATATGAACCTTTGAACCATAGAGTACCATTAACCCGCAACACTATTTCTCTAACCTGATCCGAACCCACAAACTCACTGTATTCTGTAACACAACATCCAACAACTACTTCTCTTTTGATTAAACTCAACTGATCACTCAACACCACCACATAACTACACCCGATGAAAATTTACTCTAAGACAACCTGCAACTTCATATCTCTGAACATCTCTACCAACCTAAACTCCTTGACCATTCTAGATAACCACTTCAGTAACTTATATTGTAGACACCCCCTTTTTATCTATTTCAAGACCTTTCTTCTCCTTTTCTCATTCACAATGCTCTTAATTCTCTAGACTTACCTTTACTTACAAAATTAACACTTTGATGTGCTTCTTCCTTTGTTACTTGAAATTTTTTATCTTAGCCCATGGTCAAACCTTTCTTCTATAAGAACCATTATTCTTAGAACATCATTCTAAACTTGAGTCTACAATATCTACTTGTTGATAACCATCTCTTTATGATTAGATACTTAACTTAAGACCCTTACAATACTTCATTTTTCTCAAAGACTTTATTTTCTTTAAAATTAGAAACTCGGCCCTACACAACTACTTCTTAACCTCTTCTTAACCTTATTCTTTTTTTTATAAAGATTGTTTCCCCTTGGCCCACTTCAAAATTCTTATTTATTTCTTAGATTTAACCTTAAACTTTTCACTACTCATCTTCTTCAAATCTCAAAATCGCTGATGTATCGAACCATGTTGCCTCCTCAAACATTGCCATGCCAGTGCACACCAACACCTCCACTTCTTTTAACCTCTGACATTATTGGTATCCAAAACTAAGTTGATTTCTCAAACCTTACCATACTAATGCTTACAAAAAAACTCCTATTATTCTGACCTTTAAACTCAGTTCTTTTTATTATATCTGATTTTCTTGACTTTGTTCTTGAAAACTCCCATATAGAAAACATTACTTATGAACTCCAACATTTTAATCCATCCTTTGAACTCAAAAGTCCTAGTCTTCAAACACCTTATCTTCGAGGAAGGAATTTTTCTTAAAGGCTTTAACGAATTCTAAATAAAGGCTTTAACAAGATGAGCATGAGTGGGCACCCTCATTAGCTTTTAATTTTCTAGAATTAAGATAGAATAGTATAAATAGGATAAAAATAGGTTTTTGATAGAAATAATGTTAATTTTTCCTTTTTAGTTACATAAATAAGTATTTTCCCTTTTAGTAAAAATATTAAGAAAAATAAATAAAAACTTCTTTTTTCTTTTATAGGCTTTTAATTTGGTCAAAATAAGACTTGGGCTGGTAATGGCTAATGATATCTAGGCTGAATTGAGATGGTCCACTATGGAGCTGGAAGTGCAACGTTTTGGGCTGAAGCTTAATGACGCTGCGCGTTTTGAGTAGAGAGGAAAGGAAACTCTATAAGACTGATATTGGGGTGTTGCTCCCTCCACCACCACACCTTTCTCCCTCCACCTCCCCTTTACTATTTTGTCCCTCAGTAAAATTTTATTTTTAGGGTTATTATTTTTTAATTTTACCCATTCACAACCTATTTCATTAATAACCTATTCTAGTCCCGTACATGAGTAAAATACTTTTCTTTCATTTTAACATTATATTTCTTCCTCTCTTTCTCTCGTCGTTGTGAGATACTAAAAGTTGCAAAGGTTGGTGGTGGTGGAAAGAATTATCAAGCAGTCTCCCTCTCGTGGTGCAGTGCGTGGAGTGGTGCAGTGCGTGGAGTGCTTCCTCGTAGTCGAATAAACCTTGAAATAAAACCTTTAAACGGAGGTGACATCCTTCAACGGATGTCAACATCCTTCAACGGATATCAACATCCTTCAACGGATGTTAACATCCGTTTAAGGAAAAACGGATGTCGACATCCGTTTTACCTTAAACGGATGTTGACATCCGTTGAAGATGTCACCCCCCGTTACGTTTTTTACTTTAGAGTTTGTTTTATTAGGGGACATCCGTTGAAGGATGTCACCTCCATTGATGTATACTTCCTCACGCTGGTTGATGCTTTGGACGTTCCTCGATGTTCCTCCACACCACGGCGGCGACACTCCTTCACACCACGGTGGCAATGGAAGCTTTCAAACCAAAAAAAAAACTGGGAAGAAAAAGGAATGGAAGTGCGGGAGGTGGGGAGGTGAAACGAAAATGGGGAAAGGGGAAGAGAGTTTCGTGGGTGGGTGCTGGGAAAGTAAAATTAGGGTTTCAAATTATTTAAAATAGGGTAAAAGTAAAAATCTTTTTAACTTAAGGATATAATTGTATTTAAAATAATGTGGGGAGATGGAGGAAGTATAGGGTGGTGGTGGAGGGAGCAACACCCCTGATATTGGGGCAATGTTTAGGCATGGACTGAAGCCCTTTTGGTGGTTTAATGAAACGTAGTTTCATACTGCATTGAGGCAAAGCAGATAGGGGTTTGCTACTTCATGCTTCATTCATGCAATAGAGAGGGCTTCTTTCCCCAAATTCTCTCAACCCTCGACTTAGGGTTCATCAAGAGCAAAAGAAGAGAAGCTTTGACGCAAGCTCCATGGGTCAAACCGGAAGCTCCAAGGCCCAAAGGAAGCAGACCCAAGAACTAATCGGCTAGGATAATGATCGGTCCGATGAAGCGTGCTGAGTTGGAAGCAAAGCAATTTAGAGTTAGTTAGAGAAGAGGAACTCGAGAAGCTTCCAAAGTTAGTTTGTGATTCCTCCCTCTTTTCCCCTTTCTTTCTTTTTCGGTTTCTGACTTTCCCTATATAAGGGGAAGTCTTGTAAAGTGTAAATACGGGTAGTGGGTGACAGACGCTACATAGACTAGGTTTTCTATTTCTCAGTTTCATGCTTTCGTTTAGACTTTAAGCTTTCGTAGAAGTAGATATAATCTTTGCTTCATTGGAGTTCTTGGATCATTTCCATTGGGTGACAGGTAGTGGGATTCTGAGAAACTCTGGTATCTTGTATTTCCATTTTCATGTTCTTGCAATGAGAATTCCAATTTTGATTTAGTTTACAACCTTATTTTTTCATTAGTTCCATTTACATTTACTGCATTTGCGTTTACTATTCTAGCACTTTCATTTTGCTTATTTTACATTACGAGTTCATATCTTTGTTTCTTGTTATGATTTCTAAACATTGATTTTAAGTTTTTAGCATTTTATTACATTTAAGTTTCTAAACATTGTTTTTAACATGGTGATTCTGAATTTGATATTGTGTTAAAGTTGTCTCTTTCCTTTTATGTGTTAGAGTTAGGTTCCTATTAAGTAGATAATAATCATACTTAGCTATAGTGTTTAGATGTTTTGATTTTAGCAAATTTTAGGTTGATTGCTTAATTTGTTTGGTAGTATGAATGAGAATCTGCAATATTCAGTCTCTATATTAAAGTCTACAAGACCCCAAAGTGGGCTTGTTTAACCAAGATGTCTTCTTGAGAAAAATTGAGATTCACTCTCATCAAATAGATTATCAATCACTTATTCATCATCATTAAATATCCTACATAATCATATATATATATATATATATATATATATATATATATATATATATATATATCATTAAACATATAAAAACTCATATAAAACCATTTCACATTCATCAAGAAAACAAAAACAGTGCATCAGAAAGCACATGACACACCAAGACTTAAAACGCAAAAATTGGCTAGGGGACGTTCAAACCCCCAAAAAGGGGCGCCTAGGCTCCAAACTCACTGGAATGGGGTGTCTAGAGGGCGCTCAGGGGTCCTCGAGCGAGTTCTTAATGAAAAAGGGAGCCCAGGGGCGCTCAAGCTTAAAGCTAGTGCAAAAAAGGGGATTAGGGGGGTGCTCAAACCCTGTGACAACAAACAATAAACTTCGAAACTAGCCTTTGATGTACTTGAGCTTTGTTCTAATGATCAAATGGATTCCTTACACCCTATAATTGATGGAAAATCACACATAGAATTAAAGCAAAGTACTCCTTTAATTATTAGACTCAAAACTATGTGCACTCAACCATTTGACAACACGAAAAGTGCCTAAACTCGGATTTAGACCTTCTACACCTAGTTTCTACAACGTAACAACTTGAAAAAGTCCTAATATATTCAAACACAGATTAAAAACCATCACCTTTAGCACAAACCTACTAATTCAAAATCTCAATACTCCAAACCTCAAATTTTGCACTTAAAACTATCCAAAACACTAACAAGGATTGTCCATTAGTGCTAGATCAGATTTCAACTAATTCATACTTCTAACAAGTCTCAAATAACATATATTCAGACCTAAAATATCAGGTTTCTAAATCAAAACCCTATCTCAGAAATTTTCCTATTAATCACATACAATTCATACATTCAATAATCATCAAAATCACATTAGGTCAAACATTACATCAACATACCATCAACTAACATCATGCAAACACTATAAATACTATAACATATATCACAATTTCAATTAAATCATATTATCATCCAAATAATCATAAATCATACATAGAAATTAACAATTAGTAAGAAACATTAGCTTCCCTAATCTTTTAGGAGCTCAATCCAGCTCTAGAGAACTCTACTATACTCTCTCAGCTCAAAGAGACCAAAAAACACCTACAAACAACGAAAACATGATCAAGGTATACCATTAAAACCATTGAGCAGTAGAGCACTGAAGGGAAGGCTCATATTATACATTCAATAGAGAGAAACCTCACATGCACTAAAGAATGTGAAAGTAGAGAAAGAGTAGAAAATTAACTTACTCTATTTAAGATACTGATTAGATAGACTTGAAGATCTCACTGCAAAGATTACATAAGCAATCTCTAATCTTCAAACAGATGAATAGGGTACAAGAACCCTGGAGAGAAGATAGAAGACTCTAGAAAAGGGATTTCTAGAGAGATGGTGTGTTTTAAAATAATGAAACTCGTTTATAACAAAACTATTTACAATAAAATCATTTAATATTAAAATAATCGAGTTTTCCTATTTTTACACCACCATTCGTTCTAAAATGTCATTTTCTAGGTCTTCATATTTTGTATACATATAGTTTAAAGTCTCTTATATGTTTTCCAGTGTTTTTCTTAAGAAAATTGTTATACTCAGAAAATTTAACTTTTATTATTAAAAACTAATATAACTAATTTACTGTTTTACATGTGTTTGTTTAGATTTTTTCTAAATAGATATGTTTTGCATATTTTCAGTGTTATTTTTAGTTTAATAATTATTCATGTAATAATAAATAAATTGATGAATTTTGGATATAAAATTCATAACTATGACTAAGTTTATTTGAAAATAAAATTTTTTATTGATGTCATAAATTATATTTACTTCGGCCAAAATTGCAAAATAAATTTAGATATGCTTTCATAATTTTTGAAATTTGGAATGATTTTAATTTGGCTTAAATATGCTGTTGGTCCTTAAATTATCACCTCTTTTTAGTTTTCATCTCTTTTTCAAAATTTGATTAATTTTCGTTTCTCTTCTTTTAGAAGGTCACGTATTTAATCCTCATTGGTCATTGCCATTGATTTTTTCCTAATGTGACAAACAGTGAGTCATGTCTCGAATTTGTTTAAGACATATGTATTGTATCCCAAGGTCGGCAAGATAGCTCGGTAGCAAACAGTGAGCCACGTTCCCATCCCGATAAGGTAAGCAAACACGAGCACTAGTGTAGCGAAATGATACGACAATGATTATTTTGGACTTATGGCAGCGATTTTAAAACCGAAGCATATTAAGGCGAAGTAAAAAAAGAAGGCTTTTAGCCTTGGTTCAAAATCAAAGCCAAAAGTTGAAGATTTTGCTTCGGTTATAAGAAAATCGAAGCAGTAAAGAGAAAAAACTTAAAAAGAATGAAATAATTTTGGGTTTATGCTAGCGATTTCAACAACAACTACTACCATAGACCCTATTCTACTTTGGTTCCTAGATGCGCTGCCATATGTCCAATTTTATTTAAAATATTTGTTTAATGTAAAGGTTTATGACCTTGGTTTAAGCTAAAATCGATGCCATATACCATTTTCTGCATCGATTTTTACTATAATCGTTGTCTAAGATCTATTCTCTTTTTTAGATGTGGTTTTGTTTCTGTGACATCCTACATCACAAAAATCACATAAACACCTGCATAATATATAAAATACGTACATCACAAATACATACTAAAATATATTTTTCAATAAAGTAAAGAGTTATAACCATATATATAGAAAGTCAATTTTCCCATATTCTAATATATATAATATTATAACCTAACAACTACATACTATTGTACAAATATATGATATATTTTGCAAGGGTCTTCCTTATGAAATTAATGGACATGTTGGAAAGTGGAACAAGAGTCTTGAATCTTTTCATATAACACAGTGAATTCAATTAATATATATGATTTTCAAACGATGGACAAGTTTTTTTTACTAAATGAAAATATTATCGTTTCTCAGCCACTTGTAATATAGGAACAAATAGTTGTCGTCATCCAATTCATTACATAATAATCGCGCTCATATGAGTCAGTTTGTCTATTAAACTACAATATATCATGACAATAATAATTAATTAGTAAACATAGTTGGAATAAAAAATTATAAGAAAGTATGGACCAAAATATCGAACCTTGAGGGCCAACTGTCCAAGCTGTTTAACATTAGCACTTGATTTCCCTAACATCATATGCACTGCAAATGAATTATGAAAAAAAAGAAACACTTATATAACAAATAAAGTTCATAACATTAAGGTTCTTACTAATCTACTACTTAATTGAGATTTTGAAAGGAGACTTATGTAATGAGCAAAACCACGCAACAACGTTATCCGGTAGAGAAACCGCAAGTAGCTGCCAATGTCACTGGAAATAGATAATAACTAAATTGTTAAGTCTTAAAATCACAAATGAAACTTTCAAGTTAACAAACTACACTTACCCAACAAAATAAAGGACAAAATATATCTTCTTGCCCCGTCCAAAGCAGTTGGTGACGTATTGTTGGATGTCACCAAATTTATTGCCTTCATGAGTGAGTTGGGGGTCAATGAACCCACAAACATCATTGAACCCCAAATTGTTACTGACACCAAACATATTCCTAAAAACAAAAATATTATTTCATATAAGTACCTACATAAATCAATTTTATATAAAGAATGGTTCCTAAACTTACATCATCCACAACTAAATAAGGGTAATGTTCAATTTGTATTTCCTCAATGCAAATACAGTGGGATGTCAGAGTCTCTATCAAATACAGTAGATCCCTCGTAGCCGTCATTGACTCATCTGCAATGATGTTAATAAGCTGGTGTAATGCACCAAAAGGGTCGTCCTCAGATAAATAAACCTTCTTGTGTGTAGGAATTTCCTTTTCAAGCGTCTCTTGTAACATGGAAAAATATTTAAGTCTAAACATCAATAACATGTAAAGCTCAAAATTGAGAAGTGTTTAATGGGAGTCCATACTTGGGGAGGGGGGGGGGGGGGTCAGAAATAGAACCCACCAATAGTCTAAGTCAAGCGACAAAAAATTGAAATCCCTGTGCCATAGTAAATATCTCCTTTATAGGCACAAGAAACTACCGTGACCTTGACTCATCATCCGATATCTCCATACCATGTATAATAATGACTGCCTCAAACACTTTTCCACGAGCCACTAGTGTCTTCTCGGTACCTTCCAAAACATATAGCTGAATGGACGAGTGTAGTCCATGCGTCCCTTGGGACGACTGAAGTTGAACAACTACCTTTACCGTTTCTACATGTTACACCCAATGTTAGCTTATATAAAGAAAACATAATGAATTTCATAAGTTTGCATAAAATTATTATTAATTTTACTTGTGGGAAGCACAATATGAGGAGATGCTTGCAGACGGATGCTATAACTATCAAATTGTTGTTGGAACTGACGTATACCCTTTCAGTCACTTAGAAGTGACTTCATCATATATATACTCCCTAACCTTCTTAGTGACCTACGTCAGCCTTTCTTCATCAAACAATGTGGGAGTGGTAAAGTCCTCGCATTCGAGGAGCCCCCAAAATAATGTCGAATGCCAACGCCGATTCCAACAATATGCACTCTTCCAGGATGCTCTGGTCGTCCAATTGTTGTAGCAAGGATATCCTAACGACTTTTTGGAGTGAATTGGCTTCTACTCAACCAAGGATAACCTGTAACATAAGAAAAAAACATTATTATTTAAAATAACATCTAATATGTATAATGACAATATTAACATTATAAGAAAAATGATATCTTACCATTCTTTCTAATAGCTCTTTGCAGTGTCAGAAGGGTGGGTAGGAGTCTGATGATTGTAAACGGACTAACTTTCATTTATCGTGACAAGATGGTGGTGAAGAAGGTTGGGGAAAATCACCCTTAAATAAAACACTCTTTCAAAAATTGAGATACAATACTTTTTTAAAAATTGAAACCCAATTCAAACAAAAAATTAAGAACATCGAGTTGAAAATTTTCAACCAAAATAAAAATTAAATTAGTAATTAAGCGTAGAAATAACCAGATTTACAAGTGAATAAAACTTCTATTGTCAGCCTTGATTAATATCCCATTAGTATACGAAGTTGTCCACGAAGCTCTTTATTTCTGATTGTGTAAGTATTCTCTTTATCCAAACTTTCAAATAGGGTTTTGCAAAGGAAAACGCCACAAACTAATTAAGTTTGTGACTGTAAAGAAATAAAAATAACCATTGCGTACAAAAATAAAATTTGGAAAACGTAAAAATAACATTTACAAAAGGTTTAATACCTCTTTTGGTCCCTCGAAAGGGGGTCAATGTTCAAATCGGTCCTACCTTTTTTTAGAAGTTCAATGTGGTCCCAACTTTTGTAAAAAGTGTGCAATCAAGTCCTTTTTGGAAACGGCGTTGAGTTTTTAACGGAGCAGCTGACAGGGTGGACTGAAATTAGCTACGTGGCTGTGTGTGGGTAATACGTGGCTGTGAGAGGGTGATACGTGGTTGTGAGAGGGTAAATGTGATAATATTACTGAGGTTAAGAAATCAGAAGTTAGGGTTTGAGGAGTTACAGAGAAATTGGTAATTTGGGATTTATCATCGTGGAGGAAGTGTGTTGAAATCTGAAGCGCGAATTGGATACTGCAAATCTGAAACTGAAATTGGAAACCACAAATCAGGTTAGGGTTTATGTTTGATAAAGAAGTTACACTACAATAACTTCTAAACTTATGCATCCCCATCAAAACATGAATCAAAACAACTTAAATAATAAATTCCAAATAGAACGTTAATTTTCCCCAATTGAAAAGCAAAAGCATGCATCCAATCGGGAACCCACAGTTACTGACTTATTCATACAAGTCAATATCAAATGCAGTAGCTTCTGGTTTAGTTTCATAAAGTATATTTCATCCAAAAAATATAAAACAAAAAAGGAGTAAATATGTTCATAATTTATTTACGTGTTTTGTGCTGAATTTTACTTAGCATATCTTAATTAATTACATCAATAATCCAAGAATAAAATACAGTAGTTGGTCATAGAAAAATCACCAATTATTTAATTGGTGGTGTCGCTATTATCAGCCGGAGATGCAGATGCAGACGCAGATGCACTTTTGGGGGTAGAAAACGGCAAAGACGACGGCGATAGAAACACCAGACTTTTCGTCTGTGTATTATTCGCTGGCGTTTTGTTCAAGAAGCTCGATGCACAACCATTGAATTTCGAAGTTGAACAAGACAAGGTAGAAGATGAATTATTAGACACTGCAAACACCTCACCACAGTAACAAGTAGGGATTATCCCACCTCCTCTCACACCACAACCATGGGACCACCGAGAAGATCCTTTGCCCCAACTTCTCGAACACGACGAACACCCTTCAGAAGAAGCCATTCGTATCTCAAACACCAATTTCTCTGCAACTCCTCAAACCCTAACTTCTGATTTCTTAACCTTAGTAATATTATCACATTTACCCTCTCACAGCCACGTATCACCCTCTCACAGCCACGTATTACCCACACACAGCCACGTAGCTAACTTCAGTCCACCCTGTCAGCTGCTCCGTTAAAAACTCAACGCCGTTTCCAAAAAGGACTTAATTGCACACTTTTTACAAAAATTGGGACCACATTGAACTTCTAAAAAAAGATAGGACCGAATTGAACATTGGCCCCTTTCGAGGGACAAAAAAGGTATTAAACCTTTACAAAAAATATCTGCCGTGGAATACTAGTTCTAGCATACAATCTGTTAGTTCTCGTCTCTAATCATAATAATTTAAAAGGAGTTTAGGTGCTTTTTTGTTTATGCTTTGCTTTTTCAATGCATTAAAATGGTCACTTAAAACATTTAAAATATTTTAATAAAACGGAGTATTCGTGAATATCAAATAATTCAGATCAAATATATATCCATCAATATCTAAATACTTCTATAAATTATTTTAGCCTTGAAACTGGACCTGTTTATGTTGAATCTTGATATTATAACTCACCTAGACTTTCTAAATATAATATATATATATATATATATATATATATATATATATAATTTTAGTTTTTATTTTTGTCTATTTTATTTTGATTTTTTTATGTTTATTTTAATTTGTCAATTTTTAATAATTTAATATTTTTTGTAATTGTGTTTAAATCATTAATAAAAATTATCATGTCAAATCAATAATATATTAATGTAGGATTAATATCAGTATAAATATCACATGTATCAGAATTAATCAAACATATCAAGTTTATATATATAAAAGTTATAGTTTCCTTTCATTTTATTTCCATTTAGCTAGTTTTACGTTTCGAAACATTCTTCCTTATTTGACTTGGAGTAGTCAACAAAGACGGAAATGAAGTCTTACGAACAATTGTGTACAGACTGTTAAATTGCTGGATAGTCATCACATTACAAATCATCATTTATAGTGCTTTTGTTCTTTCACTTATCAAAGTTCACAGCGTAGAAGAAAGTTCATATCTGGAAAACTGTAATGGCGTCTTTCTTACTAAAAGTATTGTTTGCATTATCAATGCTCGTTTTACATACTCAAGTGCGCATTCATGCATTCATGTCGTCATCACATGTGAAGTGCATAGAGAGGGAGAGAGAGTCACTTCTCAACTTCAAACAAGGTCTCACAGATCGTTCTGGCATGCTGTCCACATGGAGGGATGATGACAGTAACAGAGACTGCTGCAAATGGAGCGGCATTCAATGCCACAATGAAACAGGTGACGTACGAATTCTCGATCTTCGTGGTTCCAAAATTCATTTTTTGACAGGTTCAATCAGTCTTACTTCATTGATTGACTTAACAAACATGGAATATTTGGATCTTAGCAATAATTTTGATTATAGTAGAACGCATCTTCCTCAGCACATGGGCTCCTTCAAAAAATTAAGATATCTCAATCTATCAAATGTTTATTTTTATGGGAGGATTCCTTATGAACTGGGAAATCTGTCAAAGTTGCAGTATCTTGATCTGAAAGGAAATTCTCTCGCTGGAGCAATCCCTTCTCAACTAGGGAAACTTGCAAGTTTACAATATTTAGATCTAAGTGACAATTATTATCTTCAAGGAGAAATTCCTTATCAGCTAGGAAAACTCTCACAGTTGAAGTATCTTAATTTTGGGTTTACATTACTGTCTGGAGCAATCCCTTTCAAGGTTGGAAATCTTCCTCTCTTGCATTCTCTTAGACTCGGTGGCAATTTTGATCTAACAGTTAATGGTGCAAAATGGCTGTCTTCTCTCTCTTCATTAACAACTCTTGGTTTGGATTCATTGACTAATCTTGCTTACTCTCGTCACTGGCTACAAATGATCAGTGAGCTTATTACAAACTTGAGAGAGTTGAGTCTAGTCCGATGTAATCTTTTAGATAACAATGTTTCATCTTTTTTTCCTTCTCATACCAACCTTTCCACTTCTCTTTCCATCCTTGATCTCTCTGGTAATATGTTGACGTCATCAACACTTCAATTGTTGGTCAACCATAGCCATAATCTTCAAGAGCTTTATTTTCGTGAGAATAATGTTTTCTCCTTTCCTTATTATCTGAACTTTCCTTCTCTTTTGGTCCTTGATCTCTCTGTCAATAACCTCATATCATCAACGATTCTAGGAAATTTCAACTTCAGCTCCACACTACAAGAACTTTATCTGGTACAATGCAATCTTGCTGATGAAAATTTTCTTGTTCCATCTGCTTCCATAGGCAAGTCTTCAACTTCTCTTGTCACCCTTGATCTCTCCTTTAATGCATTGAAATCTACTACCATATTTCACTTGATTTCCAACTTCACCACCAATCTTCATGCACTTTCCCTTAACGGTAATTTGTTAGAAGGTCCCATTCCAGATGGATTTGGGAAAGCAATGAGCTCTCTTGAAGTTGTTTCCCTTTCCTACAACAAACTGCATGGTCAGATCCCAGCATCCCTAGGAAATATATACACACTACAAGAGTTACACCTTAGAAGTAACAACTTGAGTGGGAAAATTTCTGGCCTCATTAGAAACTCTTCAATGTTGTCATATTTGAGGCTATTAGATGTCTCCAGTAATAGGTTAACTGGAGAAATACCAGAAAGCATTGGGCTGCTGTATGAGTTGGAGATTCTTCACCTGCGGGAGAATAACTTCGAGAGTGATATATATGAATTTTATTTTACAAATTTGTCCAAATTGATGGATTTAGAGTTATCACACAACTCATTGTCGCTAAAGTTCTCTACAACCTGGATTCCACCTTTCCAATTATTTAATTTGGAACTTGCTTCTTGCAAGTTGGGTCCTAGTTTTCCAAATTGGCTCCTGAATCAAACTTCCTTAAGCTTTCTAGATATTTCTGATGCTGAGATTGATGACTATGTACCAGTTTGGTTTTGGAACAAGTTACAATCTATAAGTACTTTGAACATGTCTTACAACAGTCTCAAAGGTATAATCCCAAATTTACCAATCAAGCTTACCAAGGCAGACAGAAATACAGTAATTCTAAATTCAAATCAACTTGAAGGTGGAGTTCCTACTTTTTTGTCACAAGTTGGCTCCTTGGATCTTTCCCAAAATATGATTTCAGATTTGGATGCATTTGTATGTGGAAAAGGAGCAACTGCAAACATCAACGTACTGGATTTGTCAAAGAATCAAATAACGGGACAATTGCCGGACTGCTGGGAACGTCTAAGTTCTCTGGAATTTCTTGATCTAACCAATAATAATTTGTTTGGGAAGATTCCAAAGTCCATGGGTGATCTTGTTAATTTGGGAGGTTTGCTCTTACGAAACAACAGTTTAACTGGAGAGCTACCACTCACATTGAAAAATTACAGTCATTTAGAGACATTAGACTTGAGCGAAAACTTGTTTCCTGGTCTAATACCTTCATGGATTGGAGACAGTTTACAACACTTGAAAATCCTAAGTTTGCGATCAAATCGCTTCTTTGGAAGTGTTCCTGTTCATCTCTGTAAGTTGAGGAAAATTCTTGTTTTAGATCTTTCAAGGAACTACTTGTCAAAAGAAATTCCAACATGCTTGAGTAATTTTACTGCAATGATGGACAGAACAGTAGTAAACAGAGCTGAAATTGTAGAAGGTACTCATGACTCTAATGTGTTATTGATGTGGAAAGGTAATGAACGCTTGTTTCTAAATCCCGAGTATCTTTTGAAGAGCATTGATCTCTCGAGTAATGATTTATCAGGTGAAATACCAAAAGAGGTTACAGAGTTACTTGGATTGGTTTCTTTGAACATATCAAGAAATAACCTAGATGGAGAAATTCCTTTTGATATTGGGAATCTAAATTCACTAGAATTTCTTGACTTATCAAGGAATCATTTGCATGGAAAAGTTCCTTCTTCTCTGGACAAAATTGATCGTCTTGCTGTGTTGAATTTATCAAACAATGATCTGAATGGAAGAATTCCTTGGGGAAGACAGTTGCAAACATTTGATGCCTCTAGTTTTGGAGGAAATCTTGGTCTTTGTGGTGAGCAACTAAACAAAAGTTGCCCTGGAGATAATACAACAGCACTGCCTCAAGGAGCAGAAGTTGATAATGAAGACGATGAAAATTCAATTTTCTATGGAGCATTATACATGAGTTTGGGACTAGGATTCTTCATAGGCTTTTGGAGCTTATTAGGGACAGTACTACTTTGGCAACCATGGAGAATTGTTTATATAAGAGTCTTAAACAGACTGACAGACTATATACTTGTAGGGGTTGAATTGAACGTAGCCAAGTGCAACAAGTGGTTCAAAGGATAACAGGTATCCTATTCCAATAACTTCTCTGTTTTAACTTGCAATGTTTATTTCTCTGCTTTATTAGTTAAATAGATCAATATCTTCTTTTGCCATGGAAAAGGAGAATGTCTTTTTCAATACAAAAATGAACATCTTGGCATGAACCGACTTTTTAGAATTTACTTGCAGTAAATCCAATTTAAACATTGAACATCTTGGCTTTTATCAATTTAAACATTGAGGAGTAAATCCAATGCTTCTCTTCCTTGGCTTTACTTCAAAGTTTCTTTTCCAAAAAGCTGATTATTCTTGTCTTTCTGTAAAGAATGTACAAATGGCATGTTCAATGTAGAGAAATTTTCTCCTTTCTTGATGACTTATCTTATGTTTAAACCTCTTACTCACAGTTATGCACTTTCTTTAAGTGTAATGATTACCTATTTTTTCAGTTTTATTTAGTTTATTACAATAATTCAGTCTCTAATTTTGATCCATTGCAACTAAAATATTTGCAGTTTTGGAGGATTAGCTTCAAATTTCAATCTGGGATGAAAGCTTCATGAGTTGTTGGATGTAGGATATGCAGTATTGAGTTTAAAATGTAAAACAATTTTTTCTCCTCCTTCTGTTTCTTCTGTTCCTTCTGCTAAGACTCAGCCTCCTACACTCAAGGGATGAATTGAAACTCCCCATCCAATCTCAACATCACAAGTTTATTTTAATCAATGAAACTAATAACATCGAGCCCCTTTCTCCTTAGGATTACACAACTTAATCTAATGATACCATTTCACATATAATTAAGGATGTCTCTGCTAAGCACTACACCATAAAGACAAAAACAAGAAAGGAGAGAGAAAAATCTTTGCGACACCCCTTTGAGAATAAAAATAACTTATCATACCACCATTCACTATATAACAGACAACTTAGCAAGTCTAATAATAGTATGAACCGAATGACAAAGTTTATCAACTAAAGCCATCTATATATATATATATATATATATATATATAAAATAATTGAGGAAGAAAAATAAATATTTTAAGACGTGACACTCTCTCATTAATTCACAAAGAAAACTTAAAAATTACAATTCTCCCACTTAACTAGAAGAGGAAACCAACCTCACTATGAGAAAGCTTACATTTTGAAACGTGGTCATATATTTTTCTTACTCGCCCACAAAATAAACCCCTTTCTACTTTGTAATATACATATTACAATGAAGCATATTAGAGTAGATATTAAATCAGTTTTAATATGATAATGAGGACTTTTTAAAATTTTATTGATTCATGTAAAAAATAATAATTTCATATAATCAGAATTAATTAGAATATTAGTAGGTCTTCGCATGTACCTCTCCCCTTTAATGGTGAAAGTGGACGAGCGGTACGAACCCAAGGAGTGCGAACGACTTCCAGAAAGGACAAGCGAGCAACACATCAAAGGACAAGCGAGCGACATAGACATTCAGAAGCAAGAAAGACACATCGACAATGTATGTTTCTCGGTCCCATAAAATATACTGAAACATTTTGGCGCCCACCGTGGGGTCGAGCGGCATCCCGCTGAAACCGCAAGGAACCAAGACAGACATTCGATCTCTACATCACTGCTTCGGATCAACACTGGGAATTTTCATTCATGATGCTTCTCAGCATTTCAAGTCACCCTCGTACCTCCTCGGTGACCAAAACAGAGCTCATAAGGAAAGTCAATCTGCAATTTGAGGAAAGACCCTGGATGCCCTTATCAGCCGCATCCCCGTTCCCTATGGAGAAGACGGTTGTCACCCAGAGACAAACCCTTTCGGCGCCTCCAAGTCCGCCGCATTGTCCGGCCCAGCCTCTGCGTCTTCCGCAGCACTCACGGCATCCACGCGCCGTTCGGTTCTGCCTCCACGTCTTCCAACCCAATTTCTATTCCCCAAACGTCAAACTTCGGACACCACTGCTTAATGACCAACATCATCACCAACTTAGTGTTGGCGAGTGAATCTCTGAACAGATGATTACTTCTGTATTATGGACGTTTTCATCCGATCTCTCCTCTATATGGCCTCCGTCGGCCTTGCCGCAATCCGCCACCGTCGTCAGCCAGGACACCCTCCAACACCGTCCACAGGCTCTCATTGAGGGCGCCAGAGAAAGCTGGACCTACATCACCTTGGCCTGAACCCTATTTTTAAGGATTAGATACCCATGCCTTCATCAATTAACCCAGTAGTCGCCGTCGTGGGAAGCGGCAAGCTCACCCTCATCGTCAATAGCTCCTTGGGAAGCTACACTCCAACATCGCCACCCTTCCTGATTACTGGATGCGCCGCCAACCGCCGTAGATACGTGGGGGTCTTCTATCACGAGCCCCTGGCCGATATTCTCCATCTGGTTTCTTTTCTCCCTGCTCCGTATCAGATGATAAATCATGAAGGGTGCAATGGAATGCACTCAGGCCACCTACTACATCACCAGCAGCTTCTCCATTGCCGTTTCAAGGCTGGCTTTTTCTAGCACCGACTACATGCTCGATCAAGTGCCAACTCATCGTCGACGCCGGTTACGGCAACTCCATGAATTCCAATCTCGAAAGAACTGTTAAGGGGTTTCATCTCCACCACCCTCGCCTTCGAACCCGCCGTGAACAAGCTTTGAAACCCAAAAATCGCGCACAACACTTGCAAGGTCGGAGCCGCCCAAACAACAACCTCCGCCTCTTTGTCACCAAAACCTTAGGTGGCATCTTCATCCGCGCCGGTGCCGTCGCAAGGTCATGGCCGGGTCTGACTGACGATTCTGCCAGGAGCTCGATTCCAATCACATGAGCAAGCTCGCCGGCAGCAAACTCGTCGGTTGCATGGTAGACTCCCACACGAGAGATCGCCAAACAGATCACGGATTCCAGCCCCCGTGCCATCCACCTCGTAGTTCGGTTCCGCCTTAGCATCATCCGCCGCCCTTTCAGTGTGTGGCAGCCTAACTAGATTCCAAAGGCTTAGTTCCTTTTCGAGCCTCAACTGGATGACTCAACCGGATGCATCTCAACCTTTATTTAACGCCTCTCACGCAATGTGTATCCATACAGTTATTATCAATTGTTCTTTTATGCAAGTTGGAGGACACCTACAAACTCATATGTTACATTCCGGCCGACCATGATCAATTCTAATATGCATTTTTAAAACGTTCAATCAAGACCGAACGCCCTCGTCTATATTTTGATATTATTTTACAGTGCAGATAAACATATCTTGCATACAAAGGCGGACGCCAGAGAGCCGTTCATGCTGAAGCACTAAAAACTGGGGAAACTCTCCTAGACCTGGTAGATGTTCGCCCTAGAACACCCAGGTGCATTGAATAAAGGGATACACTTTCTCTGGTCGATGTTTGCCCTAGAACACCAAAAAAATCAAACCTAAGGGATCATCCCTTAGTCTAGGTTACGTTCGCCCAAGAACACCTAGCGCACGCAAACATAAAGTCAGTCTACCTATTATGGAACCTGGCAGGTACTCGGTCCTTCGGCCTCATGCTCGACCATCCATGGCCTCAAGTGTTCAAGAATTCGGTCGTTCGGCCTCAAAGGTATTCGCCTTTTGGCTTCAACCGCTCGAGCATTCATGGCCACAAACATTCCAGAATTCGGCCATTCGGCCTCACTGACGTTCGGTCACTCGGCCTCCACCGTTCGGCCATCCATGGCCACAAGCGTTCCAGCATTCGGCCATTTGACCTTACTGACGTTCGGCCACTCGGCCACTCGGCCTCTACTGCTCGGCCACCCGTGGTCTCAAGCGTTCTAGCATTCGGCCATTCGATCTTACTGACATTCAGCCACTCGGCCTCTACCGCTCAGCCACCTGTGGCCTCAAGCGTTCCAGCATTCGGTCATTCGGCCTCACTGATGTTCGGCCACTCGGTCTCTACCGCTTGGTCATCCATGGCTTCCAATGTTCAAACATTCGGTCGTTCAGCCTCACCGGTTTTCGGTCCTTCGGCCTCAACCGTTCGGCCTTTCGTGGCCTCAAGCGTTCTAGTATTTAGTCGTTCGGCCTCGCAGGTTTTCGCTCCTTCGACCTCAACCGCTCGACCATCCATGGCCTCAAGTGTTCAAGCATTCGGTAGTTCGGCCTCAAAGGTATTCGCCTTTTGGCTTCAACTGCTCGACCATCCATGGCCACAAACATTCCAGAATTCGGCCATTCGGCCTCACTGACGTTCGACCATCCATGGCCACAAGCATTCCAGCATTCGGCCACTCGGCCTCTACCGCTCGGCCATACATGGCCTCACGTGTTCAAACATTCAACCGTTCGGCCTTTTGCAGCCTCAAGCTTTCCAGCTTTTGACCGTTCGGCCTCACATGTTTTTGGTCCTTCGACCTCAATCGCTCGGTCATCCTTGGCCTCAGGTGTTAAAACGTTCAAACCGCTCAGCCTATGGCAAAGAGAAAACCCATAAAGCTCGTCGTTCAATCCACAGATGAGCAACGACCGGAAACACGCTCCCTAACACAGCGAATACAACCTCCCTCAAACTCACAAGTCCTATAGTTAACCTGTCCATAAAACCAAATGGTTAACTCGGACTTGGGGGGCATTATGTATAGTATGATTAAAGATATTTATTGGATAAAATATCTGATTAAAGATATTTTAAGCGGTTAAGATATTTATAAGTAACTAACCAGATTTCAAGGTAATTAAGGTTATTTTTATTTGGCTTATGAAACACTTATAAATACAATGACAGGGTCAAACGCTAGGTACGTTCTACTTACGCTATAAGGGCACTAGATAACATTCTACAGTGATAAAAAAATCACTTTATTAAGAGCTGAGGCTCCATAACTCACACCTGACTTGAACGTCGGAGAATCTTCGCAGGCACCTCTCCCCTCTGATGGTGAAAGTGGACGAGCGGTACAAACTAAAGGAGTGCGAACGACTTCCAGAAAGGACAAGCGAACAACACATCAAAGGACAAGCGAACGATATAGACATTCAGAAGTAAGGAAGACACATCAGCAAGGTATGTTTCTCGGTCCCATAAAATATACTGAAACAATAGGTATTAAATATTAGTTATTAAGAATCAATGTAGAATTAATAGGTCTTGTTTAATTCATATTATAAAAAGATACATAAGGAGACATATATATCAATTTAATATAAAAAGAAGTTGTGATTATAAAAACTCTAATTTTGATCTTATGACTCTTCCGGATTCTTTCATAACTTGGTATAAGAGATCCGGCTCTTCGTATATCTATAAATATAACAATTGTGGAAGCACAACAAACAAAATTTTAACACAAATTCATCAGAAAACCAACCTCACTACGTGCAAACCTAAAATTTTGACACGTGATCATTTATTTTTCTTACACGTCATACAAAAGCATACCCTTTCTACTTTACACTACAAATTGTATTCGAGTGCATTAAAGTAGATATAGAATAAGATCCTGATACGATTATGGAGAACTTTTAAATTTTTTTTGTAATTTTTATTTTTAAATTAAATATAAAAGATAAGGATTCATATAATATAATGAGAATTAATATTAATGGGTATTAAATATTAGTTATTGAGAATAAATGTGAGAATAAATGTGAAATTGATAGGTGTTTTCAATTCATCCTATAAAGTATATACTTTGTAATATAACCAGACATATATGAATTTGACAAAAAAAAATTGAGTTTTATCTTTGTTAGATTTCTTTTGAAATTATGCGTTATAAGAATCGTAATTAAGGTAACTTGTGACCATCAACACCATGACTTATCACACATCTTTCATCTTTTTGAGTGTGACGTCAATATTTTTTTAAAATTGAATCTCAAAATAATCTCTTGTAGTTTTTCATAAGTTGGTATCAAAACTTCAAATCTTCATATATATATCTATATCTATAAAAATTGATGAAGCATGAGAAACAAAATTTTAAAATGTGACACTCTCATTAATTCATAAGAAAACTTAAATAAAACAGGAAATCAACCTCACATCATGAAAGCCTACAATTTTGACACGTGGACATCTATTTTTTTTACACGTCACATAATAACATCCCCTCCTACTTTATATATTATATAGGAGTAGATTATAGTAGATAATAAATTAAATTCTAATATGATCCTCAAGAGTATGAAGTCTCACGAGAGGAGCCTCCAATATAATCTTGAATGTCAACTCTTGATCGAACAACACACATACGTTCATACGTTCAGGGTGCTTAGGTCATCCAGTTGTAGTAGCAAAAATGTTATGACGACCTTCTAGAGTGAAATTATCTCGAGAGTTCTACTCAACCAAGGAGTGCTATAACATAACAAATAAAATTTAACATCTAATTTGTATACAATAATATTATTATTTAAAGAAAAGTTATATCTTACAATTCATTTTGAGATTTCTCGTGCAGTGTTAGAAGTGTAAGTGCCCCAATCATGGATATATTAACTTCCACTTTTCTGTTGTGTTCACTTTAGGGGAATGTATTGTTGGTAAGGAAGGAAAATGAAGGAAGGAAACAAAAGTGTTATGAGAAAAGAAAGGATGAAAATTGTGTGTTTTTATCTAATAATAAGGAGAGAGTACAATTGATATATATAGTTGTTTAAAACAATATAAAAACGGAATATAAATATAAAAACAGAATATAAATATATGAAAATAAATGCATAGATATGAACAAAAAATAAATTAAATCTAATATCCCCCTTAAGCTGCAACATATATATCCTTAATGCTCAGCTTAGACAACAAAAATTGAAAATGTGCTGGATGCAAAGCTTTAGTATGAATGTCTACAAGTTGGGCTGAAGTAGAAATGGGTAGGAGCTTAATTACACCAGCTTGAACTTTATCCCTTATGAGATGACAATCAATTTCAATATGCTTTGTCCTCTCATGCATGGTTGGATTTTTTGCAATTTGTATAGCAAATTGATTGTCATAAAATAGAAGAATTGGTTGTGGTATAGGCTATTTCAAATCATGGAGCAAATACAGAAGCCATTGAATTTCACATGTTGTGGAGGCTAAGGATTTATATTCTGCTTCGGTTGATGATCTAGATATAATACTTTGCTTCTTGGATTTCTAGCTGATTAAGGATGCGCCATAGAACACATTAAAATCAGTCACAGACCTTCTAGTGTCAGGGCAAACAGCCCAATCAGAATCACTAAAAGCCTTGAGAGAGCATGTTTTGTGTTAGAGGGAAAAAATAATCCTTGTCCTGGATTGTTCTTGATATATCTCAGGATCCTTATTACTGCTGCATAGTGATCTTCCAAAGGATTGGAAAGAAATTGACTGAGAGTACTAACAACAAAACATAAATTTGGTCTTGTGTTGGTTAGATATAATAACCTGCCAAGAAGTCTTCTATAGGCATGTATATCTAAATAGGGTTTCCCTTTTGTATGGGAAAATTTTGTGTATGGTAGTATAAGAGTAGAAACAGGTTGACATCCCAACAATCCTACATCTTCTAGTAACTCTAGAGGAACATTTCTTTGTGACAAATTAATGCCATGTTGAGATCTTGCAATTTCTAAGCCCATAAAATACTTGAGTTGGCATAAGTCTTTAATCTTGAACTTTGCATTCAATAGAGCCTTCACAGTTTGGATTTCTTGGATGTCATCACCTGCCAAGACTATATCATCTACATAAACAAGTAAGATGGTAATATGAGCAAAATCACTTTTGACAAAAAGTGAATAATCTGATTTTGATTGTATGTAACCCAAAGAAAGTAAAGTAGTTGTCAACTTGTAATTCCATTGTCTAGAGGCCTGCTTGAGTCCATATAAAGACTTCAACAACTTGCAAACTTGCCCTGGTTTTTCTGTTTTGTACCCAAGAGGAAGAGACATATACACTTCTTCATCCAGATCCCTATGTAAAAAAGCATTATTTACATCTAGTTGATATAAATACCAATGTTTGGAAGCTGCTAAAGCTATAACTGATCTTACGGTTGTGAGTTTGACAACAGGTGAAAAAAGTGTCAAAGTAATCTAAGCCTTGTTGTTGTGTGTAGCCTTTGGCTACTAACCTTGCCTTGTATCATTCAATACTCCCATCAGGATGCCTCTTTATTTTGTATACCCATTTATATCCGATAGGTTGCTTTCCATAAGGTAGATCAGTCAAAACCCAAGTTTTGGTATTTTCTAAAGCTACAATTTCTTGATCCATGACATTTCTCCAACAATCATGTTTGATGACTTGGTTATAGGTTTTAGGTTCACTAACTTGGGAAAGATTAAGGACATATGATTTATGAAGAGATGATAATGCATCATATGAGAGACATGAAGAGATAGGATATAAGGTACTTGTGGATGACTGAGTGGCGAAAGAAGTAGATAACATGTTGCAATTATAATCCTGTAGATAAGGTGGTTTATGTTTTGGGCTGGTTGATTTCCTTTGTGGAGTAGCAGTGGCAAGTTCAACAAAAACAGGTTGAGAAGAAAAAATAACAGGGTCTGGAACAATAGAAGAAGAAGATGTAGGTGGTAAAGAGGGTTGATTACACTAGTGCAGAAAGGGCTTTAGACGTCCGATATTTTGGCCTTTTGACGTCCGTCGTACGCCCGACGTTTATGTGGGTGACGTCGCGCAGACGTCAGTTGTGTCAGGACGGACGTCTATGTAAACGTCCGTTGTGTCAGGACGGACGTCTATGTAAACGTTCGTTGTGTCAGGACGGACGTCTATGTAAACGTCCGTTTTGTCTGGACGAACGCTTATATAAACGTCTGTTTTGTAAGGACGGACGTCTATGTAAACGTCCGTTGTGTCTGGACGGACGCCTATATAAACGTCCGTTGTGTCAGGACGGACGTCTATATATACGTCCGCCTCCTCCCCCCGGACGTCTACCTTGCTGAATTGTTTTAGGTAGGAGCTGGGGGGTGGACGACCGTGTGTGCACTGACAGACGTCTATAGACGTCCGACTGTGCACTAACGGACGTCTACTGGGCGTTTTTTTTTTAAATTAGTTTATTTTTTCAATAAAACCACACCTGAAAAGCAGAAAAATGTCCCAGAACAATTTTGCAATAATATAAATATGCGTTTTATATAAAAAAAGTTCTACTTAATGTGGAGTTCAATCCACTACCAAACTATCAACATAAAACTTAAACTAAAACTAAACAATGTTCAACAAGAAATATAACTATTCCTAACTCCATCTTTGCAGAAGATAAGCGGTCCACTCCTGCCTTATCTGTTTAATTGTGTCTTCTGTAATAGGCGATGTAGTCTTGAAGCGCTGCAAAATTCAACAAAGATTCATTATTGTTTCATATATAGTTGAAGATGAATATGATTTGTAATGTATTGAAGGTATACATCATTACCTCATTCCAGTCATCTGTAATGACTGCTCGAATGATGGTCTTAATCCAACACATCACATAGAAGCCACATTCCCATGAATCTAGCTG
>NW_025904333.1:0-17230 GCF_018835915.1 Vigna umbellata | reverse complement strand
AACATTATAAACGTCCGTCTCGACCAAGGACGGACGTTCAAAGGCTGACAGGGGTTCACTTGTTCAGCCTATTAAACGTCCGTCCGCCAAAGCTGGACGTGTATAATATTATAGACGTTCGGCTCGACCCAGGACAAACGTCTAGAGTTCCACTTATTTACTAATATGGCACCGGTCAATTATTTACGTTGGGGCTTTTGTGGACGGACGTCTATTGGGAGACGTTAAAAGCCAATTCTGCACTAGTGTTAGTAACTTCTGAGAAAAGAGGTGATGGACAGGAAATGATTTTGGTGATAAAATCCAAGGAATTTTGTGTATCAATAGGTGAGTTCTTGTCACTAGTAAGAAAAGGAAATATGTTTTCATAAAATGCTACATTTCTTGATAGAAAAATTTCCCTAGAGTTGAAATCTAACAAAAGGTAGCCTTTCACTCCTGTTTTAAAACAAAGTAAAACACATTTTCTTGCACGAGGTTGAAATTTTGTTATATGAGATTGAAGAGTTGAAGCATAACAAAGTGAGCAAAAAACTCGTAAGTAAGTAATGTCAGGTTTAACATTGTGTAACAGCTGAGATGGAGAAAAATATGCCAAAACTTTGGAAGGTAAAATATTAATGACTAGAAAGTTATGGGCAAATGGGATTGAAACATTAAAGATCTAGCAACATTGAGAATGTGTTGATGTTTTCTCTCAACAACTCAATTTTGTTGAGGTGTTTCAACACAATATAATTGATGTTGTATCCCATTTTGTCTATAAAAATCTGTCATTGCAAACTCATTACCATTATCTGATCTAACAACTTTTACATCAATGTCAAATTGTGTTTTGATATAAGAAACAAAGCCAATAAATTGTGATCTTGTATCTGACTTACTTGCCTTCAATTTAATCCATGTGTATCTAGACATATCATCCACTATAGTTAAGAAATATTTGAAACCATTAACAGAAGAAGTACAATAGGGCCCCCAAATATCAAGATGAATTAAATCAAAAGGAGCTTTTGAAATAGTAGTACTTAATTGAAAAAACAATTTTCTTTGCTTAGAATAGTGACAAGTATCATAATGAGTGTATTTTGTATTAGGTAAAGTGTCATACATGGTGCGTAATTTGATATAACAAGAATAAGAAAAATGTCGTAGTCTAGGGTGTCAAATATCTATAGAGTTATGTCTTATTGTAGAATAAGCAATATAATTCTCAAGAGTAATAGCAGCTGGTGAACCAAGGGGTGTGGATGTAGGAACTATCATGACATACAATCCATCTCTTTCTTCAGCTTTTCCAATCATCTGCAGGGTTGATTTGTCTTGTATTTCACATGAAAATTCAGAAATGGTAATTTTACAAGATAGAGATTTAGTTAACTTTGTAACCGAAATAATATTGACTGAAAACTTAGGAACAAACAAGACATTATGTAAATTAAGGTGTGAACATAGAGAAAATTTGCCAGAAAAATGAGCAAATGAAGAGTTCTTATTGGGTAGTGATACATGCTATAATTAGTGAGATTCTATGATAAGAAATAAAATGAGACAAAGAATTGGATATATGATCAATAGCACCTGTGTCTAGAATCCATTGGGAATAAATATTACCTTGATCCTGAGAAGAAGTAGAAACATTATGAGAACTCACTAGATCAGTAGAATGTGTGGCTGTAGGATTAGATTGAGGAAGAAGTTCCAATAGACCATGAATTTTCTCTTTAGAAAGTCCGAGAGTTGAGGAATGTGACTGCGCTTGAGAATTATTAGAAGAAGGAACAACTGCAGAAGCCATTGAATTTCACAACCTCAAATTGGACAAAAATTTCATAACCCAAATCTCTGGAAACTCCTCCAGATTCCTTAAAATTCTCATTTAAAACCCTAGAAAGTAAAGTCAAAACATAAAACATAACGATGCGAGAGTAACAGAGGGACTATCCATAGAAGGAGAATAAATTATAGGAAAGCCAAGAACGAAAGGTAGAAGATGAAGATCTTAGTAGTAACACAATTGGTTGCGGAAGAACGTGATCAAGAATTTATTTTCTTCTGATACCATATTAGAAAGTGGGTTTAAGCCTAACTCATCCCCACAATACCGGCTTGTAAGGTGAGGTTTACACCTCACTTATATATATATATATATATATATATATATATATTATAATTTGGCCTTATCTCTAGTCGATGTGGGACTTCCAACACCCCCTTCATGTCGAGGTATAGACATCTCGAGCGTGATAGTAGAAATTGAGTGATCTGATAGCGACCTGACAACGAGTGGAATAGAAATGGCCAAGAAACAAGAAATATCGCTAGGATAGGCTTTAAATTGGCTCTGAAACCATGTTATGAGAAAAGAAAGGATGAAAATGTGTGTTTTTATCTAATAATAAGGAAAAAGTACAATTGATATATATATATATATATATATATATATATATATATAGTTGTTTAAAACAATATAAAAACAGACTATAAATATATAAAAATAAATGCACAGATATGAACGGAAAATAAATTAAATCCAATAGAAAGGAAAAAGATGGGTTCATTGTGCTTTTGTCCTCTTTTCTTGTAATATCAATAGTAATATTATAAAAATAATCAAACTATAAGTTAAATAACATCAAGTTAAATAATATGTTTCAATCAATTTCAAACACATGATTGAAATATGGAGTAAGGATGGATATTTTTGTAATGTCCCAATACTCCTAAGTTGCTTTTGAAGACTTCTACATGTGGATTGATAGCCAGACCAATGATGACGTCAACAACAAGTGTCCTCGCACCACTAGCTTGTTTAATTAAGAGTTCTCTCAATCTAGTGGCTCTTTTGATAGGTCTCGAAGTGGGTCCTTTATCCATTATAAATTCCAATGCTCAACCATATATCTGTTAAAATAAAATAAAAAAACAAAAAATATTAATAACATACTTATAACATATAACATATTATTTAACAAAACATGTAAATTTATACACAAATATATGAAATTCATACATAGAGTTATGGATTCTTCCTATGTATATAAGCTCATATATAAAAAATAGACAACATAATAGACAATTATAAGTTCATATTAAAATACATTTTCAAGATGATAATAGAAACTTGGGAACTCATAGTTAAGCAACAATGGAGAAGGATGCAACAATAATCGTGTTTTATAGAACTACATAATCCCACCTTTATGCTACAATACCTAGACACAAACATTAACAACATATTAATCTGACCACAACCACGCTCATCATGACAACAGAGATGAACGCAACACGATGGCGATAGTGAGGCACAAATGTTGTGCGATGGTGACAGTGAGGAACAAGCGTAGCGCGATGGCGACAACGAGGTGCAGAGAAGTGACGGTGGGGTTATTGAGGTTTGTAGTGAGTGAACAGTGGTTCGCAAAGAAAGGAAAAAGAAAATTGTGGAAGTGATAACCTCTATTTCTTTCGCAAATTTAACCCTAGGAAGACATATGAAAATAGTTATCTCAATAACAAAAACAATATCTACTCTATGAGTTCGGTTAATTATAAATTTGAAGCCTAAAGGTTGGTAATAAAATAAAAAGTGATAAATTTTGGTGGTAATTTTGAAATTTTGATTAACCTTTTGACATCTGTTTTGTAGAAAATCAAAGCAAAAAGATTATATGACATCGGTTCTATAGAAAACCGAGATGATATAGGTCCTGCTCAAATTAATGGGGTTTATTTTTAGAAATAATTAGATTAATTGTTATCTCCACATGATTTTAATTATTTTCAAGATAATGAAATAAAGTTTTTAATTTTACACTATTTTATAATGGTATCAGAAGTTATTTTTTTCTTATATTAATTAATTACTTGTGGCATCCAAAAATGAGTGTTATAATAAGAATCCTAATTTTGATCTTATGAAGATAATATGTGGCAATCAACTCTCATTACTTATCGCTCACCTTCTCATTTTTTTATAGTGTGGCTTCAATATCTTTCCCAAAATGAATATAATGCCCCTAGTTTCTCATCAATTGGTGTTAGAGTTCCGATTTTTCATATTGATGTTTCTTGTTTTTATATATACTTTTTCAAATTTGATTTTTATTTTTTATACTTATGACAAATACTAGTTCTAAAAGTGTTCATCAAGTTAGTAACTATCACAAATTATTTGTTGATCAGTTTGTTTCACACATGGAAAGGAAATTGAAAGAAAATTTTGAGGAGAGAAAAATGAAAGAAAAGGAAAAGGTAAGGTACAGAGATAAAAATAAAATATTTGATGAATATTAGAAAAGACATGCTTACTATGATGAAAGAAAGAGAGATGGAGAGAAAAATATTACTGAAGAAAAATAAATTAATTTTTTTTTTCTCATTAGAATTTTAGTTCTTCGTATATGTCTATGTCTATATCCATATATATAACTGGAAGCGGAAAATTTTAACACATGACACTTTCTCATTAATTCACAAGAAAACTTAAAAAAAAATTATCATCCCACTTAACTAAAAGAGGAAACCGAAAACCTACAATTTTAAGACTAGATATTATATTGGAGTAGATATTGTATCAGAATTTATTATATCAATAATAATTATTGGATTACAGTTATAGATAATATATGATATAGATAATGATTTTAAATTTCCGCCAGACCAATAATAGTTTCATTAAAAGGAAAAATTAAAAAAAATATCTACCAATTAACTATAAATATATCAAGTTACAAATTTAGCACATATGAATCACCCATGCATATTGATGATGTTATCAGTAATTACGTTGCTCACGCACTTCGCCAATGCTCAATTAATTTAAAATAAATTGATATCTATTTTATATTTTTATTATAGTAGTTTTATGTTTTTATCAATTTATATATATCACTTTTTAAATTTATATAATTTTTAAATAAATATTTTTTTTTTTAAATTTAAATTGAAAGACATTTAAAAGATCCTGCCATTAAAGAGTATTAAAAGTTATCCGGATACCCTATCAAAAAGATTTATAGGTGGCAATCTTAAATGTCTTTGACCGAAAAGCGTGTTGGGCAGCTAAAACTTCAATGAGAGGTAGACCTATGTTCCAAATCAAATAGCTTGCTTCTCAGACACTGCTTTTTCAGCTTCTGCAGAATGCACGGATGAATATCATTAATTATTAGGCACGCGTAGTCATTAATTAACACAACACATGTTTTATTTCTTTTTTTAACACTCTTTTTTAGGTGAATATGGAACCAAACAATAGAAGTGTATTTCCATTATGAGTGATTCTTCCTACGCTTGATTATTTTTATTCTGCATTTTCAATTTTACTTCTTTATTCTTTATTTAATAAAAAGTAAAAATTTAATTAATTAATGTTTCCTAACCGCACTTCGAAGTACGCTTTTTAGTGGTCGCATTTTGAAGTGTATTTTATATGTTTGTGGCACTTTAAATTGCGTTTTTCATATGTGCATGTTTTTCTTTTATTATGTTTTATGCTACGAATTTAAAAACATACATATAAAATAATTAAAAAATTATAAATAAATCCAAAATAATATTTAACAAAATTTATAGATAATAATTATAATTTAATTCAATAAAAAATTTAATAATTATTTCAATTTTATAAAAAATTAAATAAAATTAAATACATAATAAATGATATATTACGAAAATAATAATATGTTAAAAAATAACAAATTCAATAAAATTTAACAAACAAATAAAATAAATAAAAATATATTAAAAGAAAACATTTTATTTAACAACTACCATCAAAAATTAAATTTATTATACTAACCTAATAAAAATAAAACCTAATAAAATAAATATATACTAACCTAATAAAAAAATTTATAAAACATATAGAAATAAAACATAAACGGTATTTGAAGTCCGGCCAAGAGCGGTTAGTCTAAGCCGTTTATTATACTCACCTAATAAAACTAATAAAATAAAATATATTAACCTAATAACAAAAATTAAAAAACCTACAGAAATAAAAACCTACGGCATTCGAACTCCGACAACAACTAATTAACGCACTTCGAAATGCGCTTTCTTTGTCCACCTTTTCGCATTTCCAACTGCGGAAGAAGTCTGTGACCAAAATATTATCGTTGACTGTGCTAAGGGTATACTTGGAATTAAAATATATTTTGGAGGTGCAGGACGAAGGCAGTGAGATGCAGGGAGAATCACTCTTCTCAGAAACCCTGAACAATAGGAGTGTAAAAAGAAAAAAAGTAAAAAGAGAATACATGGTAAAAGAGTTAATGTAATTTTCGTATGCATTCCTGTTGTCTCATTTTGTTGGCCTGAGGAGCTTCCTTCGACTTTCCTTTCATTTAGAAAATTCTATCTTTCAAACTTTCTTCGTTGCTTGACTTCGAAAGTCAACAAGACAGGCCAAGAAATTAAGACTCGTTCGTACAATGCCAACTACTTACATACTGTTGCGAAGCAAATCATAATTGTAATGGAAGTGTTGTTCTTTTATTCATATAAGAAGGTTTAGAGCATATACCACAAATTTCATTTCAGGAAAATTGTAATGGACAGTTACTTTCTAAAAATCTTATTTGCAGCGTTTGTGTGCCTTCTGCATACCAAAGTACCCGTTCATGGATTCAACTCGCCATTACAGAGTTCACATTTGAAATGCATAGAGAGGGAGAGACAGGCACTCCTCACTTTCAAACAAAGTGTCCGAGATTACCATGGCATGCTGTCCACGTGGAGGGATGATGAAAATAACAGAGATTGTTGCAAATGGGAAGCCATTGAATGTAACAACGAAACTGGTCACATAGAGATGCTTGATCTTCGTGGTGATTCAACATCGCATTATTTGTCAGGTTCAATCAATATCACTTCGTTGTTTGAATTGAAAAATTTGGAATATTTGGATCTCAGCTTTAATGTTTTGTACGGAAGCCAAATTCCAGTGTCCATTGGCTCATTTCAAAGGTTAAGATATCTCAATCTATCACGGTCAGGCCTTTCAGGGACAATTCCTTATGAACTACGAAATCTGTCAAAATTAGAGTATCTTGATCTTAAAAGTAATGGTCTCGATGGAGAATTTCCTTCTCAAGTTGGAAATCTCTCACATTTAGGTTATCTTGATCTTTCAGGAAATTGCTTTTCTGGTGCAATCCCTCATGAACTTGGAAATTTGTCTCATATGATGTATCTCGATCTTTCAGGAAATTCACTTTCCGGAACACTCCCTTTCCAAGTCGGAAATCTTCCGCTCTTGCGTTCTCTTAGACTTGATGGCAGTTCCGGTCTTAAAATAAAAGATGAAAATTGGTTATCTTCTCTCTCATCATTAACAACTCTCAGTCTCCATTCATTTCCTTATCTTGACTTCTCTCATCCCTGGCTTCAAATTATCAGTGAGCATCTTCCAAACTTACGAGAGTTGAGTCTAGTCAAATGTGGTCTTTCAGATTATCATATTTCATCTTTGTTTCCTTCTCAATTCAACATTTCCACTTCACTTTCCATCCTTGATCTCTCTAATAATATACTAACGTCATCAACATTTCAGCTGTTGTCCAACTATAGCCCTAATCTCCAAGAGCTTCATATTTCTGACAATAACATTGTTTTGTCGTCTTCTCACTATCCAAACTTTCCTTCTCTTGTGGACCTTGATCTCACTACTAATAATCTAACTCAGGCATCAATACTTCAGTGGAATTTCAACTTCAGCACCAAACTGCAAAATCTTTACTTAGGAAATTGCGGTCTCACTGATAAAAATTTTCTTGTGTCATCTACTTCCATTAAAGATTCTCATTATCTTGTCACCCTTGATCTCTCACTTAATCTGTTGACATCGGCTATATTTGACTGGGTTTTCAACTGCACCACGAATCTACAAAGCCTTTACCTTAATGATAACTTGATAGAAGGTCCCATTCCATATGCATTTGGGAAAGTAATGAACTCTCTTGAAGTTCTCAGACTTGGCACCAACAAACTGAAAGGCGAGATTCCAGCTTCGCTTGGGAACATATGCACATTAAAGATATTATACCTTAATAGTAACAGTTTGAGTGGGAAAATTTCTAGCTTCATTCAGAATTCCTCAAGCTGCAACAGCCCTGCAATTGAGAAACTAGATTTATCTAATAACTTGATTTTTGGAAAACTACCTAATATTTCAGCGTTTAAATCTGTGCGATATTTGTATCTTTCCAACAATCAGTTAACTGGAGAAATACCAGAAAGCATTGGGTTGCTTTATAAGTTGCAGTTTCTTCGTCTTGAGGAAAATTATTTGGAGGGCGATATCAATGAATTGCATCTCACAAATTTGTCCCAATTGGTAGACTTAGACTTATCAGACACTCATTGTCACTACGTTCGGTACTACTTGGTTCCGTCTTTCCAATTATTTAGCATGACACTAGCTTCATGCAAGTTGGGTCCAACCTTCCCAAGCTGGCTCCAAACTCAAAGTCAGCTAATGTTCCTTGATATTTCGGATGCGGGGATTGATGACTTTGTACCAGATTGGTTTTGGAACAAGTTACAGTTTATAAATGAGATCAATATGTCTTACAACAGTCTCAAAGGCTCGATTCCAAATTTAACGATGGAGTTTCTCTCGGATGGTCCAAATGCAATAATTCTAAATTCAAATAATCTTCAAGGTGTAATTCCTACATTTTTGTCACAAGCTCAAACGTTGGATCTGTCAGGAAATAAGTTTTCAGATTTAAATACATTATTGTGCAGAAATAGAGTAACAAAAGGTATGATTACTTTGGATTTATCAAATAATCAAATAACGGGACAACTGCCTGAGTGTTGAGTTCATTAGCATTTCTTGATCTAAGAAATAATAAATTATCTGGAAAGATTCCACAGTCCGTGGGTACTCTCGTTAACTTGCAGGCTTTGGTCCTACGAAACAACGATTTTATTGGAGAAGTACCACCCACATTGAAGAACTGTTCAAACTTAGCTTTATTAGACGTGAGTAAAAATTTGTTGTCTGGTCCAGTACCTTTTTGGATACGGGAAAATATGCAACAATTGAAAATCCTGAGCTTGCGAGTAAATAATTTCTTTGGAAGTATTCCTGTACAACTCTGCTATTTGAGTGAAATTCAAGTCTTTGACCTCTCAAAGAATAACTTGTCAGGTGAAATACCAAAATGTTTCAGAAATTTTACCACATTGATGGAAAGGAGCGTAATCCCGAGGGAAAGGACACGAAAAATTTAGCCAGAAGAATCTTATGGAGATATTTATGACTCTTACTTGTTGTTGGCGTGGAAAGGTCAGGATCGTTGAGTTTTGGAATCCAAGAATCTTCTTAAGAGCATTGACCTCTCAAGTAACAATTTAACAGGTGAAGTACCCAAAGAGATTGGATATTTACTTGGATTGATTTCTTTGAATTTATCAAGAAACAACTTTCGTGGTGAAATTCCTACAGAGATTGGGAATTTAAGTTTGCTAGAGTTTCTGGACTTATCAAGAAATAATTTGTCAGGCAGTATTCCTTCCACTCTTTCCAACATTGATCGTCTTGGTGTGTTAGACTTATCAAACAATAATTTGAGTGGAAGAATCCCTTGGGGAAGACAGTTGCAAACCTTTGATGGCTCTAGTTTTGAAGGAAAGTTAATCTTTGTGGTAAGCAACTGAATAAAGTTGTCCTGGAAACAAGACACAAAATCCTAAAGAACCAGCCATTGGTGGTGAAGAAGACAATTCAATGTTCTATGGAGGATTTTATATGAGCTTGGGAGTAGGATTCTTTGTAGGCTTCTGGGGCTTGTTAGGGTCAATACTAATTTGGCAATCCTGGAGAATTGCTTATATGAGATTCTTGAACAGACTCACAGACTACATTCTTGTAATGGTTTAACTTAAGATTACCAAGTTCGATAGGCAGCTCAAAGGATAAAAGGTACGCTATTCCATTAAATTCTTTCTTTGAACTTGCTAGTGATTATTTCTCTGTTTATGTAGAATGTACTTTTTTTAGATAATAAGAATTCTATCCTACATACAATCAAGTTGTTATAACTATTGATGTTGCGTCTTTCTATTGTGAGTACACGTGTTAACTCATTATATCTCATACTTGTGTGGTCTCCTCTTTCTCACGGTCTCACAAATCGGTCCTTCATTAATTTTAAATTTCACATTGAATTTTGCCAAACTGTCTTTGTTAATTATTTAGTGCCCTACTAATAGGTAGTTTTCCAGAAAATCATTAATTTTCACGTGCATTAAATAATACAATTATGAGAGGCGTTGTTCTTGTTTAGACCAAGTTTTCTTGTTTTGAAGACACTCCTATGATGTTAACCTTAGTTAGTCTGTATTTTCTTCATCACGACACATTCAATGTATGTATTGTGATTGTATCACAGAATTTGCATGTTTGATGATGAAAAGTGTGAAAGCTGCATGAATTACTGGAGTAGGTATTGAGATTCACAATGTACTGCAAAATAACGGGTTTCAAGAAACAAGTTTGTTTCATTAACCTTCTATTGTTGTAATTAAGCGTAACTTTTCTTATTTCTTCCTATAATGTGTTAACGTTTTTCACATTGACTAACCCACATTTTATAAGTATGATATTGGATAAACAAAAACAAGTTTGTGTTGCTAAATGAAGGAGAGAGTTTTATGGTTCATTCATATACTATCTACAGTTGTATCCTTTCTTTCTTGGTTCAAACAAAAGAGTTCATTTTAAAAGATATCGTGAATACTAAAATAATATTATTACTACTTCATGTTAACACACATTAAACTTATAACTGATTCGGTGCTCGATTGTTCGTAAAGCTCACATCATACTTTTGGGTCCATCCCCTTACGAGAATTGCATGAATGGTTCGTGTACAACATCATAACCGTAGTCTGCAGCAACCGTTAAGAATTATCAATTAGAATTGAGTTATATCCACTTTTTATATTATTATTAATTATGTATTACCACGGTCACTTTTAGCATTATTTTTATCACTATCTTTTATTATCATGCCAGGTTTTCTTGGCTGTTGATACATGAGTTCTTGGCTTTGATAACATTATAATCATAATTAGTGTAACTAAATTATTACATTTCGTATCACATCTTCGTCGTCATTTGATTAGGAAAATAAAAAGTATAATAAATTCGAATTTAAAAACAAATGAGGGACAAAAAAAGGTTGTCAGATGTACTTGAGTACCAAGCAAAAGGTAAAGTTATATTAAGAAGCTTTTGAAATGTTGTCCGGACTAACTAAAGTTGGGAGATTGGACTAAATAGGGCATTAATACAAAATTTATTAAAGATTTTAAAATCTGCAAATATATGAATATAGCGTTTGAATACCTAGACATATCAAAAGGGGAACCAAGCAAAAACCTGTTGTGGTAAGTTATTATTTCTAACTTCAGAAACATGTTAACTGGGTAAAAAGATAGATTGTTATTTTTGCTTATATGCTCATAAAATCAATAATCTCAACACTAGTATACTTTTTATCTTTTTTCAAACCATCAAAAAAGGTGTGTAATGAACTCACAAAAATACAAAGAAATTTTCTTTAGGGTTAGAGTTTTGAGAATAAGAAGATAGCTTAGGTCAAGTAGAAAAACTTATGTAAATCCAGGGAAGAAAGATGGGATGCTATAAGAGATATTTGAAACTTTAATATAACTTTATTAGTGTTAGATAAAAATAACAAATACATTAGTAAAAAATAACAAGTAATAAATATTATTCTCTCTATAGAGACATGCGCAACGCATGATAATTCTCGCAATCTATATTTCAAATACATAACAAAACAAAAACACAATGAAACTCTTTTTATACTTTTATTATGAAATAATTGCAACAAAAATTGAATATAAAGTATATATAATTGTTAAGACTATATTTCGTTCACTTAATTCTCATGCATTTCAGAAACATCTCTATTCCATATTCAAGTTAAAATCAACTCACAAAAATACTCAAATTCCTAGTGCCTTTGAATCCATGATAATTGATCAAATTTCAATTCCTTGAATACTCAACAAGCATCCAATGCATTAAGTTCAAGAGTTTTAAGATTCCTAATGAATAAAATTTTATTCCTAGATACAAGCTTTGTTAGGCATTGAATTTCAGTTCTAGGTTCAAAAGACATTTTTCAATGCCTAAAAACTACAAATCATGGATGAGTGGCAAAACCAAAGAAAACATTAAGCATGAAAATCAAATACTAACATTGAAATGGAAAAATATATGTATTAATATCACAAATACACAAAAAACTAGTTTATTACATCTAATTTCAACAAATAGGGTTAATTCTCCATGATGGAGAACTTAGGGTTTACATAGAAGAGACAGAGAAGAAGTGAAAACCAAAGCTAAAATGCAAGCCTTATCCAAGGTTCATCGTAGTTGCTCCATGCTCCAATTGTGCCTCCCCTTCACATTAACACCTTTAATTCATAGATCTTGACCGTTATCAACCCTAGAAAAAACACCATGGATAAAGATTGAAGACCCAAGGAAGAGGTAGAAAGTTTCTAAACACCTCAAACAACCTCTAAGGGCCTCTCTCATTTGCTCTAGAGGTGGAGAGAAATCATGGGTCGAAGAGAATTAGTCAAACCCTCGTAGAAGACATGTATAAATATCCATTTTTTCCATGTTAGTGATGTCATCACTCGATGTCATTTCAATACCTCTAGGCGCCATCAATTAAAATGCGAAACAACAACCATATTGAAGCCACCGCCCAACCACAACCAAGCATTGATAGCCAACCACCTTTAAGTGTCTGATGCTCAGCAACTAAATTTTCTCCACAATGATAAGATATTGTTCGTTTTGGGTCAAGCCCTCACAGATTTACTTTTGGTACTACTCCAAAAAGCCTCTTAATAATGGAGATATGTTATGTGTATATAAACCCATGTTCATCTCTTATTTTTTCCGATATGGGACTTTGTTTGTACTCAACATCCTCCCCTCAAACAAAGGACCACCTCCCTTACAGCAGAAGTCTTTTTCTTATCCTCAAGTACACCATGGTTAACACTCTCTCTTTCACGATCCATGGTCAAACACTGAGCATCTCTTGCTCTCCACCTCTCATGTGGGACTTTGTTTGTATCCAACAGGATGAACCACTATGCTTTAGGTTTCCTAGGCTTTATACAATCTCTAATTGTAAAGATAGAACTCAAGGAGAGGTTGGGGTTGAGAGGAAAATACATGGATGTGGAATCAACATGAAAGAGAACTAGTTGGGATTAGCAAACATCTTAGGAGCTACAAATTCTTCAATCTATAAATGGCCAAAGGGTGAAGAAAGGAAGCCCATATACCTATGTTTGGAAGGAAGATGATAATGATGTCTTCACGATAAAGTCAACATATAACATTCTATAGAGAATCCTAGATGTGGAGGTGTGTAGTGCATATAAANTATACTTTTTATCTTTTTTCAAACCATCAAAAAAGGTGTGTAATGAACTCACAAAAATACAAAGAAATTTTCTTTAGGGTTAGAGTTTTGAGAATAGGAAGATAGGTCAAGTAGAAAAACTTATGTAAACCCAGGGAAGAAAGAAGGGGACATGGTATAAGAGATATTTGAAACTTTAATATAACTTTATTAGTGTTAGCTACAAACAACAAATGCATCCGTCAAAAATAACAAATAATAAATATTGTTCTCTCTATAGAGACATGTGCAACTAATGATAATTCTCGCAATCCACAATTCAAATAGATAACAAAACAAAAACACAATGAAACTCTTTTTATACTTTTATTATGAAATAATTGCTTGTGCAACAAAAATTGAACATAGAGTATATATAATTGTTAAGACTAGATTTCATTCACTTAATTTTCATGCATTCAGAAACATCTCTATTCCATATTCAAGTTAAAATCAACTTACAAAAATACTCAAATTCTTAGTGATTTTGAGTCTATGATAATTGATCAAATTTCAATTCCTTGAATACTCAACAAGAAACCAATGCATTAAGTTCAAGAGTTTTAAGATTCCTAATGAATAATATTTTATTCCTAGATACAAGCTTCGTTAGGCACTGAATTTTAGTTCTAGGTTCAAAAGACATTTTTCAATGCCTAAAAACCACAAATCATGGATGAGGGGCAAAACCAAAGCAAACATTAAGCATGAAAATCAAATACTAACATTGAAATGGAAAAATATATGTATTAATATCACAAATACACAAAAAATTAGTTTATTACATCTAATTTCAACAAATAGGGTTAACTCTCCATGGTGGAGAACTTAGGGTTTACATAGAAGAGACAGAGAAGAAATGAAAACCAAATCTAAAATGCAAGCCTTATCCAAGGTTCGTCGTAGTTGCTCCATGCTCCAATTGTGCCTCCCCTTCACATTAACACCTTTAATTCATAGATCTTGACCGTCATCAACCCTAGAAAAAACACCATGGATAAAAATTGAAGACCCAAGGAGGAGGCAAAAAGTTTCTAAACACCTCAAACAACCTCTAAGGGCCTCTCTCATTTGGTCTAGGTGGAGAGAAATATGGGTCGAAGAGAATTAGTCAAACCCTCGTAGAAGACATGTATAAATATCCATTTTTTCCATGTTAGTGACGCCATCACTCGATGTCATTTCAATACCTCTAGGCGCCATCAATTAAAATGCGAAACAACAACCTTATTGAAGCCACCGCCCAGCCACCACCAAGCATTGATAGCCAACCACCGACCACCTCCCGACCACCTTCTAAGTGTCTGATGCTCAGCAACTAAATTTTCTCTTTCACTTTGTAGCCCTAGGTGATATTCCTATTGTGCCCGTCCTAGGTATTTGCCTCATAAATCACCCTTTTCTTGTCTGAAACATGCCCCTTGAGTTCTTGTTTGTTTTCCTCCACTAAAACTATTTTCTATTTATTTATTTCATAAACTTAAACAAAGAGATTAGATGTAAAATATGCATAAAATAACTAAAATAAAAAACAATACAAAACAAACTAACTTGAAGATAAAACAATATAAAAGCTAGAAAAATGTTGTTTTAGTCATAATAATAAACACACAAAAATAGGTAAAAATTGAAATTATCCATTAGCTAAATGAAAGTGGAAGCTAGGAACAAAGAATGAGGTGTGTGGAAAGATGTATTGGAGTCAACCGAGGAAGGTACTTGGTTTGATAAGTACTTTGCTTTGGGTCAAGCCCTCACGGATTTGCTTTTAATACCACTCTAAAAGGCCTCTTAACAATGGAGATATGTTATGTGTATATAAACCCATGTTCATCTCTTATTTTATCTAATGTGGGACTTTTTTTGTACCCAACATCCTCCCCTCAAACAAAGGACCACCTCCCCTACAACAGAAGTTTTTTTCTTATCCTCGAGTACACCATGGTTAACACTCTCTCTTTCACGATCCATGGTCAAACACTAAGCATCTCTTGCTCTCCACCTCTCATGTGGGACTTTGTTTGTACCCAACAGGATGAACCACTATGCTTTAGGTTTCCTAGGCTTTATACAATCTCTAATTGTAAAGATAGAACTCAAGGAGAGGTTGGGGTTGGGAGGAAAATACATGGATGTGGAATCAACATGAAAGAGAACTAGTTGGGATTAGGAAACATCTTAGGAGCTACAAATTCTTCAATCTATAAATGGCCAAAGGTTGAAGAAAGGAAGCCCATATACCTAAGTTTGGAAGGAAGATGATAATGATGTCTTCACGATAAAGTCAACATATAACATTCTATAGAGAATCCTAGATGTGGAGGTGTGTAGTGCATATAAATTGATATGGAGAACTAAGGCTATTCCGAAAGCACATATATTAGGTCGGAGGGTATTGCTGGATAAACTATAAACAAAGAATAAATTACTTGTAAAAGGTAATACAATTGCAAAATAACTTATGTGATATCAATTAGTTGCAATTTACAAATTTGTCCCAATTGGCAATACTATACTTATCAGGCAACTCATTGTCTCTAAAGTTTGCTACCACTTGGACTCCACCTTCCAATTACCTAGATTGGGCCTAGCTTCTTGCAACTTGGGTCCTAGCTTTGACTTGACCACTTCATTCGTGATCAAGTGTATGAACTTTTAGAATAAATGACGTCGATAGACTTCTAAACACATGTTACATGAAAGCTAAATTATGGCCATTTTGTTTTCTAGTTTAATGAGATAAACATGTTACATCTTTCCTACCCACCTTAATGAAATCTCAGCCAATATTGTGTTAACAAATTGTTGAGAAAGGATGATCCACAAGATTTAGTAGTGCAATTACAATTTCTCAAATTTTGATTTGACTCGGAATTTTCAATTGAGAGAGGAATTATTAATTTAAGAGGAAAGTTATAGCAACTTTTGAAAAAAAAGTGTAAGACGTTAACAAGTGTCATGTTTTTGGATGAAAGAAAGTCAATTTTTTATTTTTGAGTTTGATGTCATTTTTGGTAGTGTGAATAATGTATACGTAAGTATTTTATATTTTATGTGTATAATTTAATATATTGAGTATTATTTTTAATTTTGCTAAAAGTGATATGATTGTAATTTTACCGGAAGAAGAAAGTGTGCACGAAGTGCTAAAACATCATGAAAGGATCTTCACTTGATAGTAATTTTATAGTATTTGATGTATAATTTTGTAATTTTTCTGAAAAATTTGATATTATTTTGTGATATTTATATACTTAGTAAATTGATTTCACATACATATTATGATTTTTCCAGATCTAATAAACTAGTTTGTTATTATTTTTCTACATACATTTTATGGTAAACAAGATGTGGTGATTTAAAATGCATTTAACTAAATATTTTTGTCAAATTGAATTATAGTAAATAATTATTGATTTAATTACTTTTAGAAAAGAGTAAAAACTAGTAATTTATAAGTTATTACATATTAAATATATATATATACACACACACACAATTAAATTACTAATTTTTCTTAATGTGGTGAAATTATTAAAATTATTAATATCATCTTCTAGAATATTTTATAATAAATTAGATATTAAATTATTGGTTCTATGTTTAATGAAAAATAATTAATAAATATTTTTGGGAATTAAAAATTGAAAAAACGTTCTGTTTTATTTTTGACAATTTTAAATCTTATATAATAATAAAATATAATATATCTTTTTGTGACAATTTTTAATTGTAAAAATATTATGAAATAA
>NW_025904331.1:16631-28085 GCF_018835915.1 Vigna umbellata | reverse complement strand
AAAATCTTTCTCCCTTGCCCTCCAAGCTTAGCCAAAATGTTTACTCCTTGGTTGATACACCCATTTTCGATGTCCAAGCATAGTCAACTTTGGGTCTTGGCCCTTTGTTTACTTGTTTGGTCAAAATCCTATTATACTCGGCCTAAAATACAAGGCCCAATTGAAATCCTATACTACTAGGCCCATAATACAAAGCCCAAATAAAATCTGAACTACTTGGCCCAAAATACAAAGCCCAAATAAAATCTAGACTACTTAGCCCAAAATACAAGGCCCAAAATTATTCTTACTTTACTAAATCTTCATGATAACTTAAGATGGCCTAAGAGAAAGAGTCTAGGTTCATCTTCCATAGATGCCTCCAACTCTTCATGAATGTGTTAGGTTGTGGCAAGGGGTATGTCATCAAAAGGGGACATGGGAAACGAGAAATGGATGGAAAGGGGAAGGGAATAACTTCTCACCAGAGCTTTTCATTGCTTCACCAGAGTCTCACTGGATTGCCTTACTGTAGAAGATGACCCTTTATGATTGCTTCATGAGAGAGAAAGGAGAGGAACCACACATTGTGAGAGAGAGCACGTACAAAATGAAAACAAAAATGGAGAGTAGAGAGAGAATGAAAATGAAAATGGGAGGGGTATTTTCATAAACGAATTCCTATCACTCTTGCACATATAATTCGTTGTTAACATATTGGGATCCAGCTAAGAATTCGATCCAAGCACCTATGTCGTCAACATCATTACATTAGACTCTTTCTTTCTTTTCTTTTCTTTTTCCATTATAAGCCTCCCAAAACGTTATTAATTCACTATGGCAAAAAGTTAACAAACAGAAGGTTTCCATTCATGGAATAATTTGACTTTTTTCTTTCAGTATCATTTTGCATGGCATTAATAGTATGTGATATTATAAGCTTTCATTTGATAGAAGTTGCAACTTTATTTCTCTGATTGCTTGAAAAGTGGACTAATATTTTTTAACATAAGTGAAGAAAATTCATAATTTGACATATCACGTCACAAAAACACAACAAGTCACAGAGTTACACTATAGAAGCTAATGAGCTCACTTCCCAAAAGCCCCAAAACATTTTAAAAAATCATGCTCTGATACCACTAATGTAACATCACATTTTTTTACCAAAAGAAATATGAAATTTAAGAATAGAAGCTTTGTTTATTCGAAACATCATTCTTGTCCAAAATACTTAAAACGAATTTTAAATATTAAAACTTAAAACATTTTTCCAAATGCTTTCCGAAAACAACCAAAAGTTTCCTAGTGTGTCTCCTCACACTTATACGTATTCAACTATATTTGTATCAAACTTTGTTCCTGTATAACACACACGTTATACGACCATCGCACAAACACAAACAAGTAGGGGTGAGCTAACATGCAAAAGATCATTCATAAAACATGTATAAATATATTACTTCACATAAGAATGATCATGGGGTCATTCACTTGTGGGGCCTCTACTACTCTTACAGAGTCATTGTCAATGCAATACATCATGTCATCCACAAGATTAGTCCGTCAACACTTATGTCCAAAGAAGGCACATAGACTAGGATCTCATGTCACTCTCACCACACAAATCATCCTTCTCTACTTGAGACTAGATGGTTATTAAAGTATGAGGATAACCTCCAACATCAGGACTTCCAACATCTACGTGTACACTAGTCCATTACAAACATAGAATCTCTTTGCAAGACCCTTGACCAATCTCATATCATGTTCATATTCATCAACCAATTAATCATGCAAATTTGATCTAAATTCATGTTCATATCTTAACTTAGAATAGTTTTCAAGTCAATGATACAACCATACATACAAATCAATAATACAATCACTCAAGATTTCACTCGATTTGATCAAAGATTATTAACAACTTAACCAATTGAAATATTACAGGGAAGCATTTTTCTAATTGTAGACATTTAATCAATGATCTAATCTGATCAAAGTAAATAAAAACATGTTTAGAATATATGGTAAAATTTTAGTTCAATCCAACGGTTAATGAAACAGAAATCTTAATTTTGCCTAGATGATCCAAAAATAGAATTAAGGTGGCGTTGAGTTCCCTAAGAAGTATAAAACTAATTTCTCTGTATTTAACATTTAATTACAAATCTGAGCGGTCAAAGTGAATCAATATGTGTTAAAAACTACATATCCAAATTTTAGGTTAATCTAACGGTTAACTAGGTAGAAATTGAGGTTTTACCGAGAGAACTTAAGGACATAGATAAAGTGGTGATCAAGTTCCTCAAAAATTAGAAATTAATAACCTTAATCACATACCTCATCTTAATAATCTGAACGGTAGAAGTAAAGTAATAGATCTTAGGAATCATAAATCAAAATATTAGCTTAATCTAATGGTAAACGAAGTGGAAATTGATGTTTTACTTATATAACTTAGAGCTAGAAATAGAGTGATGATCAGTTTACTCAAAGAAGAAAAATTAATTCCTTAATAATCTGAGCATTCAAAATGAAGTAATATGTCTTATAAACCATATATCTAAATTTGAGGTTAATCTAATGGTAAATGAAGTAAAAATGGATGCTTTACCGAAGTAACTGGAAAAATAAAAAATAGGGAAAGCATAGTCTAGAAAGAGTTAGCTCTCCCTACCTCTTTTTTAGAATTTGTGCTTAGTCCAAGAATGTTTTTAAACCCATGTCCCTAGTGTCACCACACATAACTACCATATGAGCTATCACAATTTCTTGTTTTATTTACCACTTTTCTTTCATATAAATCTATTCATCACATTTTTTATCCACAAAAAATTACTAATAATAATAATAATAAGAGAAAGTCATTACTATTTATTATTAAGGTAATTATTTTCATTGGTCTTACATTCTTCGTGTAGCTCAAAAATCATTTTGAATCAACATAATCAATTATTATTAAACATAGTGGACTATTTACGAATTAAAATCTCTTTAACATAATTTATTATTGTCTAAATTAATTGATAATTCGTAAAACATGTAAAAATCACATTTTGATAAGGATAATTGATTTTTTTAAATATAATCAATTATTTTTTTAACATAATTGATTATTTTTTATCATAATCAATTATATTAAAAAAAACATAAAATTAGTTTTTCTATGCAAATTTACTCAAAAGTATATTAGAGATTGATTTATGCTTTACATTTTGAAAAAATTTAGATAATGAGTCATGGAGAGAGGAACCAATAATGTATCTTCACATATATAAATGTTGTAATTGGTTTGTATATAGTATTTGATAAAGTAAAGGAATTAGGTGTTATATATATATATATATATATATATATATATATTTTCGAGGACTTTAGTTCGATACTAATTTCAATGCTACTGAATGAACTAAATCAATTCAACGTAGATTCTTATGGAGTGTACTAGCAAATTTATATTTTTCAATATGAATTAAAGTGTTTATGAGTTCATTACCAAGATCAAATGGATGAAAAATCCACTTATATTATGAAATAGAATCACAAATATCTTCAAATTAAGTTCTCTCTTAACATAAATTTCAATCAATAATTTGTGCATTTATCTTCAACAATCATATTTTTGGTATTTTTTTTAAAGATTGTGGTAGATGGCTCAAAATATAAAATGCAGAGTAATAGATGAATAAGAGAACAGAGATGAAGGTTTTCAACAATAAATCGTAGTAAAGTAAATTACTAAGGATAGAAAAACAACCAGTAAAGTAAATCAACAAAAGTTATGACCTAAATTGCTACAACAACACCAGATTAACCATTTTTCTTGTTTTTGGTGTTATCAAACTATTTGAAATTATATCCACAATTTATCACCCTTTTTTACATTGAACTACCTATTTATATTTTTTCCATTTATTTTGAGAATAACTTAACAAATAAAATAAAAGTAAAAATAAATAAATAAAGTAATTGCCTTAAACTATCCATGTTGTGCCAAATGTTCTCTTTATTTCCATGTTTTGTAATAATTATTGTATATAACTTCTCTCTCTATCTAGTTGTAGTCTTTGCCCTTTTGATCGCCTGTTTTTTATGTCTCTATCTTGATCATACTTTTTTTCTATGTCTTTTTGTCTTAACTCGATTTTTATTTATGTTTTTTTTCTTGATCAGGCTTTTCTAGATTTCTTAATAGTACTCCCTCAGTTCCATTCTTCAATTCTACTTGTTTCGACACATTTTTTTTCACTATTTTACTCTCTTTAACCTTGTGTGTCGATTTACTTATTTATTCCTTTGACTTAATTTATTTATTGATATCCTCAACAACATGATATATTTGATGTGAATTGAGCAAACTTATATGTTTGATAAATAACTTATGTGAATGACATTACCAAGATGGTAATTGGACTTGACTAAGATATAATGTGCATTGAGTACATATATAAATTTCACAAATTCCTAAATTATGCACATGGGAGGGAGTATTGGAGACGAGAAGTTGACAAGGGTTCTTGCATTATCCTCATTATAGTAAATGGAAGGAGTTGCATTAAAACCTTGTGAACTACTTGGTTATTAAGATGTAGTAATACCTCTTTTTTTCTAGATTGAAGTGTACTTTAATTCAAAAGTCCTTTGGAAATTTCTTCCAGCAACTTAATCACTTCATGTAAGACTGCAGAATATCAATCCTACATTTGCAACGTATTAAACATCTATTCAAGAAGAAAAGGAGAAAAGAACTAAAAATCAAGTACGATTGTTTTATTTATCAAAACTAAGATTTAATTTATCTAAAGAATGAATTATAAGGTTGATTTAGTGATAAAAATTTAAAAAAAAATGTGAGAGAAATTGTGAGTTCAATTTTCCTTATTAATATTTGGGGAATATAATAGTTGAAATTACTGTTATTGTTTAATGGAATTAATAACATGAAAATAACAATATTTGTTTTATCCATTTACCTTGTCCAAAAAATGTTGAAATAAAGTTGTTATGAGTCTGTATTTTCTATTTTATTATTTTATTTTAATGAGCTAATAACATTTATATTAATTTTAATTTTATATGTTTTTAAAATAAAATGGTTTGTATTTTAAAATTTAAAGTTTAACTATGCAAGGGTTTCACTCATCACAATTACACTCTCATTTTGTTAACCTGCGTTCCTTCCCTTCCACATTACACAATACATTTATTACAAATAAAAGTAAAATAAAAGCATAATTTATATACACCAAATAAAAAATTCTTATTCTCATTATACATTACCAAAAATTATAAATTATACTATAATTACGATATTTATACACTTAAATTTGTAGTTTGTAGAATAAGAAAAGAAAGGGGGTTATGGAATATATTTTATTTTTACTTCTGCTTGAAATGTTTTTCTTCATCAAACAAAAGCTATTAATCAATCTTTTGGGCATAGCATTAAACCTAGTTCATCACATAACATTTCCAACCATGCTTCAAACCTTGGTTTTCTGAAACAAGAAAAGCAATAGTAAGTGACACAAATAGTATTGGAATTTCATTACAAGACAATAATCATGAATTCACTGAACAAAGGTCTGGTTTTTAATGAAGAGAGCTTTGAAAACTAGAATCTTTGAAAGGAATGGAAGTACTAGCTTCCCTCAAAAGAAAGAACAACACAAACCGTATAGGCATCATCCTCATATTTAGGACTCACAATGAAAGAAAAGAATAATACTTCACAATTATGACCAGCCAATGATAGAAGCCTCAAATATCATTTTTCTGTTTGGATACTTATTACAAAATCTAAAACTTTTTATTTTAAATTCTGACACCACATTTTTTTAATCCTTGTTCTGGAAATATTATAGCAGCAACATAATAGATGGACCTGGAATTGGGACTCAAAATCACCAAAACTAGAGATGACGTTGCTTCCATCTCTGAATATCGATTAGCAAAAGCAGGACCTGTTTTTCAATCTAGAGAAACAAACACTGCTTTCATCCTCACTGCTCATCTCAAAGGTCAGTCTTGTAACATCTTGCATAACTCATTTAGCTTTTTAGCAGAGATCACAATTATTCTTCATGATATACAATCTTGCTTGAATCAGGCAAAACTATTATGATGGCAAAACCCTCTTTCAAATCATTTAATGCAGTTATATACTTAGAATTCAAACTTGAGTATCGGTTATGTAAGAACAAGGCTTGTAGGATTTGAAGGATATCTGTGATCTAGCATATAAGTGATAAGTGATGTACTTGTTTGTCCTTATTTTCTTTTCACATTTTTGTTCTTTTATTCTTTATGGAATAAATCATAGTAAGTATCCAATGAAAACAGGTTTTAAGAAGAATAACATTAACATCAAGATTAGTGAAGATGGTAGCAAGATATCAGTTAGTGGAGAGAAGCCTGTTCAGAATATTTTGATGATGGGATGGTTAATGCATAGGAAAGAGGTTGATGTTGCAGGGTTTAATAAGGTTTTCAAAATTCCTGATGGGGTGAAATTGGATGGGATCAAAGCCAAGTATGATGAGGAGGAATGGATAATGAACATTGTCATGCCAAAATTGGTTAAAGGAATTTGTGGGGTTAAGATTGAAGAGATCAAGGAAGAAAAATCTGATGGAAGGAGATCAGAACAAGAGAAAATTGAAGGTGATCACATTCCTAGTGCTGTTGGAGAGACAAGCCAAAAGGGGTCTAAAGAGTCTGAAGTTCAGGAAATGGAGGAGAGTGAACATTCTATGGAGAAGAAGGAAGAAGTGTCTCACAAGATACTTGATGATTCCAACAGGAAAATAACTAAGGATACTGTACATAAAGAATTAGAAGAATCTAAAGTTGGAACTGATGGTGAAAATGGAGATAGTTTTAGAGAAGTTGGAAAGGAAGAATATGAAGTGAAGAAGACATCAGAACCAGAGCAAAAAGTTGGAGTAGCCACCTCACAGAAAATTGGAGAAGCAAGCCAAAAGGAAATCAAAGAATTAAAGTTGAAGAATGAGGATGGAAGAGTAAAACCATCAGCAGAGGGGAAAAGTGTAGATGAAGGTATGCCTAAAGACATTGGAGGAGATACAAGACAAGATAAAGAGTTGAAGGTTCAAGAAATGGAGGGCAATGAAGGTTTTGTAGAGAAGGAGGAGAAAGGACCAAGTGAAAATATGCTTGATGATGCCAATGCAAACATAATTGGAGAGGTGATCCAGAAAGAAGAAGAATCCAAGTCAGAAATCAAGGAAAGAGATGGAGAAAGTGTGAAAGAAAATAATGTGAGAGCAGGACATAAAGGAATAAAGATATCAGAAATTGAGCAGAATGTAGGTGCAGATGTCACACAGAATATTGCAAATTCCTAAATTATGCACATGGGAGGGAGTACTGGAGATAAGAAGTTGACAAGAGTTCTTCCATTATCCTCATTATAGTAAATGGAAGGAGTTGCATTAAAACCTTGTGAACTACTTGGTTATTAAGATGTGGTAATACCTCTTTTTTTCTAGATTGAAGTGTACTTTAATTCAAAAGTCCTTTGGAAATTTCTTCCAGCAACTTAATCACTTCCTGTAAGACTGCAGAATATCAATCCTACATTTGCAACGTATTAAACATCTATTCAAGAAGAAAAGGAGAAAAGAACTAAAAATCAAGTACGATTGTTTTATTTATCAAAACTAAGATTTAATTTATCTAAAGAATGAATTATAAGGTTGATTTAGTGATAAAAATTTAAAAAAAAAATGAGATGACCTAAATTGCTACAACAACACTAGATTAAGCATTTTTCTTGTTTTTGGTGTTATCAAACTATTTGAAATTATATCCACAATTTATCACCCTTTTTTACATTGAACTACCTATTTATATTTTTTCCATTTATTTTGAGAATAACTTAACAAATAAAATAAAAGTAAAAATACATAAATAAAGTAATTGCCTTAAACTATCCATGTTGTGCCAAATGTTCTCTTTATTTCCATGTGTTGTAATAATTATTGTATATAACTTCTCTCTCTATCTAGTTGTAGTATTTGCCCTTTTGATCCCCTGTTTTTTATGTCTCTATCTTGATCATACTTTTTTTTTATGTCTTTTTGTCTTAACTCGATTTTTATTTATGTTTTTTTTTCTTGATCAGGCTTTTCTAGATTTCTTAATAGTACTTCCTCAGTTCCATTCACTAGTAAAAATTATGCCTTTTAACTCGTCCAATAGACTTCGGTCTAAGGAAAACCGAAGTCTATGAGAGAGCGGTGACAATTTTGTAGTTTTGATGAATTTATGTCTCGGTTTACTAAGGACCGAAGCATATAAATTGTGTTTTGGGCTATTCACTCAGTTAAAGGTGGAACTGAGGCTGTATTTTGGCGTATTGACTCGGTTAAAGGTAGAATCGAGGCCTATTACCCCGGTCAAATCAGTCACACTTGACCTACTCTCATCTCCGCTTTTTCATTTTACACGAAGCGGTTCTTTCCTCTGGCACTCTCATCTCCCCTTTTTCATTTTCATCTGGCAAAAACAAACTCTCATCTCCCCGTTTTCATTTTCATCTGGAAGAAACAAAGAGGGCGCGATCTCTCTTCTCCTCTCCCACTTGACAGCCACGGTGCGAGGACGAGACGCGATGGTGGCCGGCGTCAAAAGCGGAGGGGAGGCGAGATGGTGTCCGGCATCGAAAGCGGAGGGGAGGCGCGATGGTGGAGACGAGTACCGCGACAACGATGATGGGAGGCTCGCCGATCTAAGGCGTTTGTGCAGAGAAGATGGTGCCTTGGAGATTATGGGAGGTTCACCGATCTAAGAGTTGAACGGAGTTCCTTGGCGAGGTGGTGGCGAGGTCGCAACGAGGTTGCAGCGAGGTCGCGGCGAGGACGTCCTACAGCGATGGCGAGCAATGAAGAGGTGGCGGCAAGGCGTCCTGCAGCGGTGGCGAGCAACCTCCCTTCTTCTCCAAATGCTCATTGCATCAAAACCCATACTTTTTTTTTCTCTGTTATTTTGGGAGCGATTTTGTTAAGGTTGGTGTAGTTGATTTTTCTGTGTTATTCTGATATTTGGTTCTTTATTTTCTGAGATTTGGTTTTGTGAAATGGAAAAAAATTCAATAACCCTTTGCTTGCTTGGACTGTGCAACGAAGAGGGAGAAGTGGATTGTTTTGAAAAAAAACACGCAATTGCCTCGGTTCTTAGATAACCGAGACATCATCCAATCTCTTTTTAATTCGGTTTAGAACTGAGGCATAAAGCAACCTTCTTTTACCTCGTCCGAATATGGCTCGATTGTGGAACCGATGCCCATAAACAAAATTGACCGAGGCCATTTCCTGATCTGCACTAGTGATTCTTCAATTCTACTTGTTTCGACACATTTTTTTTCACTATTTTACTCTCTTTAACCTTGTGTGTCTATTTACTTATTTATTCTTTGACTTAATTTATTTATTGATATCCTGAACAACATGATATATTTGATGTGAATTGAGCAAACTNTAGCAAATTTATATTTTTCAATATGAATTAAAGTGTTTATGAGTTCATTACCAAGATCAAATGGATGAAAAATCCACTTATATTATGAAATAGAATCACAAATATCTTCAAATTAAGTTCTCTCTTAACATAAATTTCAATCAATAATTTGTGCATTTATCTTCAACAATCATATTTTTGGTATTTTTTTTTAAAGATTGTGGTAGATGGCTCAAAATATAAAATGCAGTGTAATAGATGAATAAGAGAACAGAGATGAAGGTTTTCAACAATAAATCGTAGTAAAGTAAATTACTAAGGATAGAAAAACAACCAGTAAAGTAAATCAACAAAAGTTGTGACCTAAATTGCTACAACAACACCAGATTAACCATTTTTCTTGTTTTTGGTGTTATCAAACTATTTGAAATTATATCCACAATTTATCACCCTTTTTTACATTGAACTACCTATTTATATTTTTTCCATTTATTTTGAGAATAACTTAACAAATAAAATAAAAGTAAAAATANTCAAAGTGAATCAATATGTGTTAAAAACTACATATCCAAATTTTAGGTTAATCTAACGGTTAACTAGGTAGAAATTGAGGTTTTACCGAGAGAACTTAAGGACATAGATAAAGTGGTGATCAAGTTCCTCAAAAATTAGAAATTAATAACCTTAATCACATACCTCATCTTAATAATCTGAACGGTAGAAGTAAAGTAATAGATCTTAGGAATCATAAATCAAAATATTAGCTTAATCTAATGGTAAACGAAGTGGAAATTGATGTTTTACTTATATAACTTAGAGCTAGAAATAGAGTGATGATCAGTTTACTCAAAGAAGAAAAATTAATTCCTTAATAATCTGAGCATTCAAAATGAAGTAATATGTCTTATTAACCATATATCTAAATTTGAGGTTAATCTAATGGTAAATGAAGTAAAAATGGATGCTTTACCGAAGTAACTGGAAAAATAAAAAATAGGGAAAGCATAGTCTAGAAAGAGTTAGCTCTCCCTACCTCTTTTTTAGAATTTGTGCTTAGTCCAAGAATGTTTTTAAACCCATGTCCCTAGTGTCACCACACATAACTACCATATGAGCTATCACAATTTCTTGTTTTATTTACCACTTTTCTTTCATATAAATCTATTCATCACATTTTTTATCCATAAAAAATTACTAATAATAATAATAATAAGAGAAAGTCATTACTATTTATTATTAAGGTAATTATTTTCATTGGTCTTACATTCTTCGTGTAGCTCAAAAATCATTTTGAATCAACATAATCAATTATTATTAAACATAGTGGACTATTTACGAATTAAAATCTCTTTAACATAATTTATTATTGTCTAAATTAATTGATAATTCGTAAAACATGTAAAAATCACATTTTGATAAGGATAATTGATTTTTTTAAATATAATCAATTATTTTTTTAACATAATTGATTATTTTTTATCATAATCAATTATATTAAAAAAAACATAAAATTAGTTTTTCTATGCAAATTTACTCAAAAGTATATTAGAGATTGATTTATGCTTTACATTTTGAAAAAATTTAGATAATGAGTCATGGAGAGAGGAACCAATAATGTATCTTCACATATATAAATGTTGTAATTGGTTTGTATATAGTATTTGATAAAGTAAAGGAATTAGGTGTTATATATATATATATATATATATATATATATATTTTCGAGGACTTTAGTTCGATACTAATTTCAATGCTACTGAATGAACTAAATCAATTCAACGTAGATTCTTATGGAGTGTACTAGCAAATTTATATTTTTCAATATGAATTAAAGTGTTTATGAGTTCATTACCAAGATCAAATGGATGAAAAATCCACTTATATTATGAAATAGAATCACAAATATCTTCAAATTAAGTTCTCTCTTAACATAAATTTCAATCAATAATTTGTGCATTTATCTTCAACAATCATATTTTTGGTATTTTTTTT
>NW_025904331.1:0-12544 GCF_018835915.1 Vigna umbellata | reverse complement strand
TAGCAAATTTATATTTTTCAATATGAATTAAAGTGTTTATGAGTTCATTACCAAGATCAAATGGATGAAAAATCCACTTATATTATGAAATAGAATCACAAATATCTTCAAATTAAGTTCTCTCTTAACATAAATTTCAATCAATAATTTGTGCATTTATCTTCAACAATCATATTTTTGGTATTTTTTTTAAAGATTGTGGTAGATGGCTCAAAATATAAAATGCAGAGTAATAGATGAATAAGAGAACAGAGATGAAGGTTTTCAACAATAAATCGTAGTAAAGTAAATTACTAAGGATAGAAAAACAACCAGTAAAGTAAATCAACAAAAGTTATGACCTAAATTGCTACAACAACACCAGATTAACCATTTTTCTTGTTTTTGGTGTTATCAAACTATTTGAAATTATATCCACAATTTATCACCCTTTTTTACATTGAACTACCTATTTATATTTTTTCCATTTATTTTGAGAATAACTTAACAAATAAAATAAAAGTAAAAATAAATAAATAAAGTAATTGCCTTAAACTATCCATGTTGTGCCAAATGTTCTCTTTATTTCCATGTTTTGTAATAATTATTGTATATAACTTCTCTCTCTATCTAGTTGTAGTCTTTGCCCTTTTGATCGCCTGTTTTTTATGTCTCTATCTTGATCATACTTTTTTTCTATGTCTTTTTGTCTTAACTCGATTTTTATTTATGTTTTTTTTCTTGATCAGGCTTTTCTAGATTTCTTAATAGTACTCCCTCAGTTCCATTCTTCAATTCTACTTGTTTCGACACATTTTTTTTCACTATTTTACTCTCTTTAACCTTGTGTGTCGATTTACTTATTTATTCCTTTGACTTAATTTATTTATTGATATCCTCAACAACATGATATATTTGATGTGAATTGAGCAAACTTATATGTTTGATAAATAACTTATGTGAATGACATTACCAAGATGGTAATTGGACTTGACTAAGATATAATGTGCATTGAGTACCAATAAGGCAAAGAGATATATAAATTTCACAAATTCCTAAATTATGCACATGGGAGGGAGTATTGGAGACGAGAAGTTGACAAGGGTTCTTGCATTATCCTCATTATAGTAAATGGAAGGAGTTGCATTAAAACCTTGTGAACTACTTGGTTATTAAGATGTTGTAATACCTCTTTTTTTCTAGATTGAAGTGTACTTTAATTCAAAAGTCCTTTGGAAATTTCTTCCAGCAACTTAATCACTTCATGTAAGACTGCAGAATATCAATCCTACATTTGCAACGTATTAAACATCTATTCAAGAAGAAAAGGAGAAAAGAACTAAAAATCAAGTACGATTGTTTTATTTATCAAAACTAAGATTTAATTTATCTAAAGAATGAATTATAAGGTTGATTTAGTGATAAAAATTTAAAAAAAAATGTGAGAGAAATTGTGAGTTCAATTTTCCTTATTAATATTTGGGGAATATAATAGTTGAAATTACTGTTATTGTTTAATGGAATTAATAACATGAAAATAACAATATTTGTTTTATCCATTTACCTTGTCCAAAAAATGTTGAAATAAAGTTGTTATGAGTCTGTATTTTCTATTTTATTATTTTATTTTAATGAGCTAATAACATTTATATTAATTTTAATTTTATATGTTTTTAAAATAAAATGGTTTGTATTTTAAAATTTAAAGTTTAACTATGCAAGGGTTTCACTCATCACAATTACACTCTCATTTTGTTAACCTGCGTTCCTTCCCTTCCACATTACACAATACATTTATTACAAATAAAAGTAAAATAAAAGCATAATTTATATACACCAAATAAAAAATTCTTATTCTCATTATACATTACCAAAAATTATAAATTATACTATAATTACGATATTTATACACTTAAATTTGTAGTTTGTAGAATAAGAAAAGAAAGGGGGTTATGGAATATATTTTATTTTTACTTCTGCTTGAAATGTTTTTCTTCATCAAACAAAAGCTATTAATCAATCTTTTGGGCATAGCATTAAACCTAGTTCATCACATAACATTTCCAACCATGCTTCAAACCTTGGTTTTCTGAAACAAGAAAAGCAATAGTAAGTGACACAAATAGTATTGGAATTTCATTACAAGACAATAATCATGAATTCACTGAACAAAGGTCTGGTTTTTAATGAAGAGAGCTTTGAAAACTAGAATCTTTGAAAGGAATGGAAGTACTAGCTTCCCTCAAAAGAAAGAACAACACAAACCGTATAGGCATCATCCTCATATTTAGGACTCACAATGAAAGAAAAGAATAATACTTCACAATTATGACCAGCCAATGATAGAAGCCTCAAATATCATTTTTCTGTTTGGATACTTATTACAAAATCTAAAACTTTTTATTTTAAATTCTGACACCACATTTTTTTAATCCTTGTTCTGGAAATATTATAGCAGCAACATAATAGATGGACCTGGAATTGGGACTCAAAATCACCAAAACTAGAGATGACGTTGCTTCCATCTCTGAATATCGATTAGCAAAAGCAGGACCTGTTTTTCAATCTAGAGAAACAAACACTGCTTTCATCCTCACTGCTCATCTCAAAGGTCAGTCTTGTAACATCTTGCATAACTCATTTAGCTTTTTAGCAGAGATCACAATTATTCTTCATGATATACAATCTTGCTTGAATCAGGCAAAACTATTATGATGGCAAAACCCTCTTTCAAATCATTTAATGCAGTTATATACTTAGAATTCAAACTTGAGTATCGGTTATGTAAGAACAAGGCTTGTAGGATTTGAAGGATATCTGTGATCTAGCATATAAGTGATAAGTGATGTACTTGTTTGTCCTTATTTTCTTTTCACATTTTTGTTCTTTTATTCTTTATGGAATAAATCATAGTAAGTATCCAATGAAAACAGGTTTTAAGAAGAATAACATTAACATCAAGATTAGTGAAGATGGTAGCAAGATATCAGTTAGTGGAGAGAAGCCTGTTCAGAATATTTTGATGATGGGATGGTTAATGCATAGGAAAGAGGTTGATGTTGCAGGGTTTAATAAGGTTTTCAAAATTCCTGATGGGGTGAAATTGGATGGGATCAAAGCCAAGTATGATGAGGAGGAATGGATAATGAACATTGTCATGCCAAAATTGGTTAAAGGAATTTGTGGGGTTAAGATTGAAGAGATCAAGGAAGAAAAATCTGATGGAAGGAGATCAGAACAAGAGAAAATTGAAGGTGATCACATTCCTAGTGCTGTTGGAGAGACAAGCCAAAAGGGGTCTAAAGAGTCTGAAGTTCAGGAAATGGAGGAGAGTGAACATTCTATGGAGAAGAAGGAAGAAGTGTCTCACAAGATACTTGATGATTCCAACAGGAAAATAACTAAGGATACTGTACATAAAGAATTAGAAGAATCTAAAGTTGGAACTGATGGTGAAAATGGAGATAGTTTTAGAGAAGTTGGAAAGGAAGAATATGAAGTGAAGAAGACATCAGAACCAGAGCAAAAAGTTGGAGTAGCCACCTCACAGAAAATTGGAGAAGCAAGCCAAAAGGAAATCAAAGAATTAAAGTTGAAGAATGAGGATGGAAGAGTAAAACCATCAGCAGAGGGGAAAAGTGTAGATGAAGGTATGCCTAAAGACATTGGAGGAGATACAAGACAAGATAAAGAGTTGAAGGTTCAAGAAATGGAGGGCAATGAAGGTTTTGTAGAGAAGGAGGAGAAAGGACCAAGTGAAAATATGCTTGATGATGCCAATGCAAACATAATTGGAGAGGTGATCCAGAAAGAAGAAGAATCCAAGTCAGAAATCAAGGAAAGAGATGGAGAAAGTGTGAAAGAAAATAATGTGAGAGCAGGACATAAAGGAATAAAGATATCAGAAATTGAGCAGAATGTAGGTGCAGATGTCACACAGAATATTGTAGATAAAATCCAAGGAGTATCTAAAGATTCTGTTATAGAACAAATGGGGGGAAACAAAAGTATTGTAGAGAATATGGAGAGAGAAGAGCCAGAAGAGATGGTTGTTGAAGCCAATGTGTCTACTGAAGGAGAGACACTTGGAGAGTCAAACCAAAAACAATTTGGAGAACCGAGTTCTGAAACTGAGGATAGACTAAATGAAAGTCTGAAGGAAAATAGAATGGAAACAATGAAGGCCCCACAACTTGACCAAAATGTAGATGATCAGATTCCTGCTAACATTGGTGGTATAAGCCAAGAAGGATATAAGGAGTCCAGGATTCAATGGAAGAAGAAAACTAAAAGCATAAAAGAGAATATGGATGAAGGGAAATCTGAAAAAATTCCAATTCAGGCAAGTAAGGATGGTAAAAAGCACATATATGGCAAGAACATGCAAGAGAACATTAAAAAGCCTAGGATTCAAACAGGGAATAAAGATCATATTCTGCCTAAGATTGAAACTGGGAATGGAGATCAAGTATATGATGGAGTAAAGGCTGGTAAGGAAGAATTTGATTTAATGGAAATAAGAAGGAAAGAATTTCCTCAGAAGTTACCAAAAGGCACAACTGAGGATGGCAAAAGGTTGAGTGTTTCAAAAATGCAAGAAACTGAAGATGTCAAAGAAGCAAAGATCAAAACAAAATGGAAAGAGAATGAATATTTGGTGGATAAGGATGAAGGTGAAGAACTCAGAAGGATGCACAAGGAAGCCAAAAAAGACTTGGCAAAAAAGACACTGCAAGAAAATGAAGATGTCAAAGAAGAAATGTCCAAAAGAAAAGACGAAGGGATTGAAAAAATTGAAGATAAGGGTGAAAGGAAAGAACACAACAGGTTGTATATGGAAGCGAAGGACTTCAAAAAAGAGAAAATACAAGAAAATGAAGATATCCATGAAGCAATGCTAAAAAGAGAAGGCAAAAATAATGAACATTTTGGGGATAAGCGTGGTGAAAACCCCGAAAGGATGCATATGGAAGCAAAGAAGAACATAGCAAAGGAGATAATGCAAGAAACATATGGTGTCAAAGAAGCAATCGTTAAAGGAAAAGGAGAAGAGATTGGAAATTTTACTGATAAGGGTGAAGGTGAAGAACCCACAAAGATTATTACGCATGCAAAGAAAGAATTAACAAAAGAAACAGAGCAAGAAAATGAAAAAGTAAAAGAAGCTATGCTCAAAACGAAAGACAAAGAAATTGAACATTTTGTGGATAAGGGTGAACCCAAAAGCATGGATGTGGAACCAAAGAAGGGCTTAACAGCAAAGACCATGCAAGAAAGTGAACATGTCAGAGAAGCAATGGTCAAAGGAGAAGGCAACGGTTATAAATATTTTTTGAATAAAGGTGTAAGTGAAGGACCCGAAAGGATGCATATAGAACCAAAGACGGACATGGCAAAAGACAAATTGCAAGAAATAGAAGGTTCCAAAGAAGCAATGGTGAAAATAAAAGGCAAAGAGATTAAAAATTTTGTTGTTAAGGATGGAGGTGAAGAAAACAAGAAGATGAATATGAAACTAAAGAAAGAGTCAACAAAAGAAACAAAGCAAGGAAGTGAAAATGTCAAAGAAGCCAAGGGGAAAATGAAAGGCAAAGAGACTAAATATTTTGTAGACAAGGGTGAAGGTGAAGAACCCAAAAGCATGAATGTGGAAGCAAAGAAGGAAGATGATAGAGAATGCAAAGATTGTGAATGTTTTGTGGATAAGGGTGAAGATGAAGAGACCAAAAGGATGCTAATGGAACCAAAGAACGTAGCAAAAGAGACAATGCAAGAAATAAAAGGTGTCAAGGAAGCAATGGTCAAAAGAAAAGGCAAAGAAATTGAAAATTTGGCTGATAAGGATGAAGCTGGGGAACTCACAAAGATGCTTGCGAAGTCAAACAAAGAGTTAACAAAAGAAAAAAAGCAACAAAGTGAAAAAATCAAAGAAGCTATGGTCAAAAGGAAAGCCAAAGAGACTGAATATTTTGCTGATAAGGGTGAAGATAAAGAACCCAAAAGCATGTATGTCGAAGAAAAGAAGGACTTAACAACAAAGACTACACAAGAAAGTGAAGAACCCAAAAGGATGCATATCAAACCAAAGGACATAACAAAAGATACAATACCAAAAACAGGTGTCAAAGAGGCAAAGGTCAAAACAAAAGAGAAAGAGATTGGAAATTTTGTTGACCAGTATGATGGTGAAGAACACATAAAGATGCTCGTGAAAGAGTTACCAAAAGAAAGAGACAAAGAAAGAGAAAAATTCAAAGAAGTTATGGTACAAAAGAAAGTCAAAGAAACTGAATATTCTATGGATAAGGGTGAAGATGAAGAACCCATAACCATGCATGTGGAAGCAGAGAAGGACTTAACATCAAAGACTATACTAGAAAGGGAAGATGTGAGAGAAGAAGTGGTCGAAACAGAAGGAAAAGATTATGAATATTTTGTTGATAAGGGTGAAAGTGAAGAACTTAAAATGACAAATATGGAAACAAAGAAGAACACGGGAAAAGAGTCAATGCAAGAAACAAAAGGTGCAAAAGAAGCAATGGCTAAAAGAAAAGGCAAAGAGATTGGAAGTTTTGAAAAGGGTGAAGAAGATAAAGAGACTAAAAGGGTGCATGTGGAAGACAAGAAGGACTTAACAACAGTGACAGTGCAGGAAAGTGATGGTGCCGATGAAGGCAATGAAAACAAATGCTTTTCGGATGAGGGTGAAGATGAAGAACCCAACAGGATGTATATGGAAACAAAAAAGGATTTTAGAGAAGAGACATTGCATGAAAGTGAAAATGTCAAAAATGTGAAGGTAAAAAGTGAAGGCAAAGACATTGAATATTTTTCAGATAAGAGTGCAGACAAAGAATCAATAAGGATGCTCATGGAAACAAAGAGAGACTTGACAAAAGAGGAAATGCATGAAAATGACGATGTCAAAGAAACTATGATCAAAAGGAAGGGCAAAGAGATTGAGTATTTTGTGGATAACAGTGAAGGTGAAGTTGAAGAACCCAACAGGATGCATATTGAAGAAAAGAAAGACCTAGCAACAAAGACAATGCATGAAATTGAAGATGCCAATGAAGTCATGGTCAAAAGAAAAGACAAGGAGATTGAAAATTTTGGTAAAGAATCCAAAATTAGGGAAACAAAGAAAGACTCAACAAAAGTGACAATGAAAGAAAGTGATGATACCAGAGAAGCAATGGTCAAAAGAAAAGGTAAAGAGGTTGAACGTTTTGTGAATAAGGGAGAAAAACCGAAATGGATGCATACGGAAGCAAAGAAGGACTTAACAACCAAAACAAGAGAAGAAAGTGAAGTTATCAGAGAAGCGATGGTCAAAAGAGAAGGGGAAGAAGAGATGGGCTATTTTCTGGAAAAGGGAGATGAGAAAGACATACCAAAAGAGAAAATTCAGATAGTTGAGAAGATTAAGCATGGAATTACGGATAATGATCAACGAAATGTACTAGGAAAAACTACTGAAGGAAAATCTGAAGTACCATCTGAAGAGGGTCCCAAGCTGGTGGGGGAACAAGATGGAAGTAGAGGACTTAAGGTTTCAAACATGGAAGACCCAAAAGAAATTATCAAAGAAGAAATGGCTGAAACAGAAAATTTAATGGAAAAGGTTCAAGGGCAAAAGTCTAAGAAGGGCGAAGAAGCAAGGAGAGTTATTCAGAAAAACACAGCAACTGAGATCTTACAGAAAGAAACTGAGGAGTCCAACAATGAAAGGAAGTCCAGAGAAGGACCAAATGTACCAAACAATATGGTCAAAGTCGTATTTGAAGTGTTGGGGACTTTTCAGGCAATGCTTCCCAAGAAGGTGATGGAAGCAATTGGCCAAAATAAGGATAAGAATGAATATGTTACTGTGAAGTTGAAAGCAGAGGGGTCTATAAAGATGCATGTTGAACCAATTGAGGCTTTTGATGAGGATGAAACTGAAGAAAGAAGCGAGAAAGAAGTTAGAAAGCCAGAACTCAAGTCTACTGACCAAATAAGTGGGAAAGAGAATGTTGATTTTGGGGTATTTGATGGAAGAAAGAGACCACAATTTCTAGAGATAGGAGAAACACAAGGCGCAAAAGAAGACAATGCACAAATAGAGGAGTGTGCGAAGAAAATAGATGGAGATCGATCTGAGAAGATACAAGTTGAAGAAAAAGGACGGAAGTCGTCTCAGTCATCTCAGAAAGGAAGAGAAGGTCCAAAGATCCAAACGATGGTAAAAGATCAACATCGTTTGCAAGAAGAAAAGGAAAAGCCCTTGGGAAAAACAACAGCAGCAGAAGATAAGAAGCCTAAAATGGGGGAAATAACTCCAGAGTTTGAGAAGGCTAGTGGATTCAAAAGGGCTGCAGAAAATTCGCATGAAAGTAGCAAGAGAGAACATCAAATAATGACTCCAAAGAAAGAAGTTGAAAAATCAAAGAAGGAAGAGCATTCTCCTATGCCTACAGCAAGCCAAAGAAAAGAACCTCTTGAATTATCACTGCCAAGCAAGGACTACAAAACTTCAAAGATAGAGGAAGTACAACAAAAGGAGGGAAAAAGAACCATGCATTTACTAGAAGCAACCTTTTCCAAAGAAGGAGAACTTGCACAAGCCATAGCTACACATTCAAAAGAAAAAAGTGAGATTGATGAGCTGCAGGTAAATCAACTACCATCTCCATCTACAGAAATGGGGAGTACAGAACCACGTGAATCAGAAAAGTATGGTTTGAAAGAAGATGGCTATAAGGCTGTGAGTTTAGATCATATGCAAGAAGGAAAAGATGAAACGGATGAACCATCAAAATTTCCAAGTTCATCTTCCACTCAACCATTTGAAGTTGAAGGAAAGGATAAGATAAATGCTAGTTGTGATGATGAATCTCAAGATTCAGACACGGACTCTGAAATAGATGGGGAAACATCAAACCAAGGTGAAACAGACGAAGAAGTTGTACAAAGAGAGACACCACAGCCAGAGTCCCCTGAAGATCAACAATGCACCCACAAAGCTCTGGAAGAAAGCAATGGAACACATGAAATAGAAGAAGAAAAGACAGATGAACAAGGAGATGAATCCGATCAGGAAGAGTTGGACGAGCAAAAAGAAGGTGAGGAGGAAGCCATTGGAGGGAACAAGGACCAGAAAAGGTCAAAGAAACTTATCATTTCCACCATCATAGCAGGATCAGCCCTTCTTGCTTCTGGAATATTTCTTATCATTCGACATAGAAGATCCATAAAAGGGTAAGTATGTGTTCATCAAATCTAGTTTCCACTTTTCTATGTGAAGAGAATCTTCCTTAGTGTTCCTGTTTTGCTCTCAGTGCTAAGTGATATTCAAAGTGAGTTGAAGTTTACATTTCTGCTCAATTTTTGAACTCCTGAGAATTCAACGGAGAAGAATATGCAATGGCGTGTTTGCTGTGTACATGGCAACACCTTTGTTGTTTGGGTAAGCAAATTGGTACGCATGACTTGGATCTTCTCATGTTTTATGTAATGAGAAAGAAAAATGTATATTGGCATGATTAACCAAACTTACACAATTAACAGTGGCTCTTGTTGTAGTCCTAAAATGATTTGCAAAAATGTTATCTTTAAATTTATATTTTCTTCATCATTTCAATTGATTAACTATTTTATGTTGGTGTTATCATAATTCATAGTATTTATCATTTGTACTAAACGATTTGTCACGACATTAGTAAACAATCTTCAGTAGATGATATTTTTTCTTCCTTCCATCAGACAATATAAGACTCTGATTGAACTCCAGAATTGTCTATTGAACATGATTTAGAATGAATCATAACACATGAGAGCAATACTGCAATTAGAGCAATATTCCAATATTAGACCCTGATTTATAACATTGTTCTTATGACATCAGATTCTGATGTGCTTGAAATTGGAAATGGAAGAATGAGCGCGCACGAAACAAAATCGTGTCTTGTTCACAATTTCAGCATTAGCTAAGCCAAGGTACCGTGAAGTCAAATTCAAACGCTTATTTGTAACTTTTAAATTAAAATTTAAGGCTTTAAAAATAAAGATATTTTTAAAGAGTTATCCTGCATAATTTTGAGTTCTCTGTTTATGGGTATGTGTGTTGTTACCCCCACTTGTAAGTGTATCAAATTCTAATTTTATTATACAAAAATCTTCTCTTTAAAGACTACTTTTACTAACACTATATAAATTATTTTTTGGTGTTAAGAATATTTTATTTAATACCCTTTTTATTTAAATTATTTTTAAGAAATTCTTTAGAATATTCTTTCAGTTTTTAGTTATTATTTAGATTTAAAAAATATTTAATATTTTGTTATGTTTTGTTCTATATATAAAATATATGAATAAAATAAAAAAGTTCATTCAGACAACATATGATTCATATCTTTTCTAAAAAACAGTGATGAGTTTATCTTGGTGACATGTTTGGAGAAAAAAAAACTCATAATAATGATGGCATAAGTAAAGGTCACATAAAAAAAACTCAATTCTATTATTTCAAGGTTTTGAGTAAATGGTATTGATTTGTTGAGTAAATTGGATTCATGTAACATTTATTTCTAAAAAGAAAAAACCATTATTTAAAAACCAAACCAAACAATCAGGAGAATAAATTTTATTATAAACATGAAACAAAATTATTTAATAAATATCTATGATTGCTAATTTCTTAGCTCAAAAATCAAACTGCTTGTTACCTATAACATCCTAAAATCACTAGAAAGTTTCAACTAAATTAGGGTAAAATATATATTGTATCGCTCAAAACATTTCAACATTTCGGAATGCTTGTTCAAAAAAAAAAAAGTAATCCATTTACTTTAAAACATGTGTTTTGAATAAATATAAAAACTAAGTCTATTAAATTTTTGTCGAAATTAAAACTAATATTTTAAATACTTTAAAGTGCCGAAAACTTTTCTTCTCATTATTTACCACCAAACTCCTTCATTTATGATAAAACTTACATATATTTATAATTTCGTTATATATTTAAAAAAATCATTTTTGAAAATCATGTCTAGCACTAGTAAGTTGTATTATCATAAGACTTTGATGTCAAGATGAACGCAAACTAGCTAACATTATGTTTGTGAAAATGTGATCGTGATCTTTACTATAATCATTAGTTTGTTCTTTATCATATAATTTTATAGTATTCCTATCAAGATATATAAACCATAAGTATGATCAACAAGTTCATAAGTTCACTCCAAAAGGAGCAACTCAGAATTCAGGTATTATACCAATAATCAAAGAAAAATTACTTAGAGGAATAACATTGTGAAAAGAAAGAAAGAAAACGACAAAGAGTTTTCGAAGAATCTAATTCAAACATCAAGTTTGATCCCTCCTTATATTGTTCCTCGGTTACTGTGTTATTTGCTTTTGCATCCTTTTCGTTTCTACGTGCGTCTATATGAAACGTTGGAAAAGTCTTAAAATCTTCATTCTTTACATTTTTAGAATTTAGAATTTAGAAACTTGTTATGAAATGCCCAAATATAAATGTGAAAATATATTTCAAATATATAAATTACATAAATTCAAAATATATTTTCAAATTTTAAGATACATTTTAGATTATACATTATGGGACATGACCGATGGGTGGATTCCCGGCATGTCGGCCGCCGTCCATGCGAACAAGTCTCTGTTCTTCCACAGGAGCGACCTAAGCTTTTTTTCCACTCCGGACTCCAATCCCCTCGTCATGGTAGTCGTCTGTGAGGGTTCCTTCCCTATTAGGATCGGTTGGGTCTCTCCCATAGGTTCAAGTCGGTCTTTCGTGTTCGTCCTCGGGTCGAGATCGGTCATGGCGACTTCAGAGTCGGTTGCCCTCCTCTTCCCTTGATGGGTGTACAACTTCAGACCGGTGGCATAACATTCCCGGGTCGTCTTCTGATCTGCCCGGACAATGCATATGCTTCCCTTTTCGGAGGGATATTTCATTGTGAGGTGGGGTGTGGACACGATCGCCCCAAAAGCATTTAAGCATGGCCGGCCGAGCAACACATTGTACGAGGTGTTGGCCTTGACCAGCAAATACCGTACCCTCTTTTCCTCGCTGGACCGCCCGGTCCCCAGCCTTGTCCTCAACTCCACGTAACCCCGGGTGTCCACTCTTTCTCCCGCGAAGCCTACAATTTGGCCGTTGTAAGGGACGATGAGATCCTCCGAGATATCCATCTGTTGGAAAGTTTTCCAGTAGAGGATATTTACTGAACTCCCTTGATCCACTAAGACCTTACTGACGTCGTAGCGGACGATCTCAGTCGTTATCACCATTGGATCATCCTGGTCGGGATTGGGTGCGTGGAAGTCTTCATCCGAAAAGGTGATGGGAGGCATTGTGCGACGAGGTTTGTCCACCGAATGAACGGACTGCAGAGCCCGAACATGTCGCTTTCGCGCGGACGAAGACGATCCTCCTCCTGCGAAGCCTCCCGAGATGGTGTTAATGTGACCCCGCAGAGGACGTTCGCGGCTTCTGCTGCGGCTCCTGCTCCGTCGCCGCTTCGAACATGGGCGTTCGGCCCGATCGTTCCTAGACCTG
>NW_025904330.1:37852-98529 GCF_018835915.1 Vigna umbellata | reverse complement strand
CTAGTTTTTCAAATCTGAAACCCCCAACGGCTAGTGTTAATCGATTATTCTCAGGAATAATCGATTAACTAATCCATTATTATTAGCTTTAATCGGTTATTACAGGGGCAATTGGGTTTTCAGTGCCAGCCTCGTTTTAATCGATTAAAACTGTTTTAATCGATTAAAACTGGGTTTAATCGATTAAAACAGCTTGTGGATGATTCTCAACAGTAAATAAATCAAATATAAATTACAAGAATCAACCCTAATACATATTTGAGCACTATTACATCAACTTTGATTATTATAAAAGCTTTATAAAATACGGAGATCTTCAATTTGTCTTTATGGATCTTGACTTGTGCAAATCTGTTCATCATCAAAACTTCATCTTTGATTTTTGCTAACAATTCTAATGGTCACTGAGTATCAAGTAGAGAATGGTGATGCATGTGGTGAGAATAGCAGGAGGCCCTAGCCTGGGTGGTATGTATTACCTTGACCTAAGGTGAGGTATAACAGGTTAACCTCGTGTGGCAAGCTCAAGGGTTTTTTCCATGCTGCAGTAATACTGATGGTTTTTCCAGGTTACCACCCACGAGTGCACGAACGGCCATATCTTATATTCATACTAGTCCGAACAGTCAGTGTAAAGTGGTCAGTTATAACATGTTTTTATGATTTATGTATATGTATAATTGTATTATGTGGGTATCTGAATTGTATGTTAACATAGTCAATTAAATTACACTAGCTTACCCTTATTTTCCTGTCTTGTCATGTTGTCCGTTCGGTCGTCCTTGTCTTTGCGATGATTACCCTGTGAGTGTAAGCAGAAGGTGCAGAAGCTTCTCTCGAGTAGGCGCTGACAGAAGAGGATGGTCTCCGCTAAGAGTAAGACCGTTTGGTCTTGGCTTTGTTTTGGTATTTAGTATAGGACCGTTCGGTTAATACACTTCTTGTATGACCGATCGGTCTACCCTTTTGGGTTATATCAGTGTAGGTTTCTGTAAAGTTTTTAATTTATGTTATTTAGGATAACTGTAAGTTAAACTTTATTTCCTGTAACTGTTCTATTTTTATTGTAAATGTAAGTACTCTTAAATATAGTTTGCAGCTATATTTTTGGGATGTTAGAAATACTCTCTTTGTTGTTGTTATATATAATAATCACTTCTTCTTTTTAAGAATTTATTTATTTTTATATGTTTCTTTTTAAATTTTAAGATAATAGATATTATTTTCAATTATATCTTTATTTTTATTTTTATTATGTGTTATAATTTTTTTTTGAGAAAGAATACTTAAAGGATATAATAGATAAATAACTTACTTTAATTTACATGAAGAATTAAGTGTTTTCCTGTAAAAACTAATAAAACAAAAGAAGTAAATCTTACATCAAAGTATTAAATCTAATTAAATAACATTAGATTTTTTAAAAATTAATTAATGTGTAATTCAATTATATATACTAAATTTAATTTATAAATTATATTTTTACTTCTTTTAGGGCAGCATTGAAAGAATACTTTGTTATTATTTGATTGTCGTTTCAAAATTTAGACAATATTAATTATTATTTTGCTATATATATAAAAAAATATAAAATTTAAAATAGAAAATATTATAAATACTTTATTAAAGTAAAAAGAAATATGATATGCCTTGATTTCCTTAAATAAAAAATGCATCAAACCACGCATAGAAAAAAAGGAAGTGAAAAATTACTTTATTTAAAAAAACACAAAAGCCTTATATATGCATGTGTGAGGATGGCAACTCAGAAAGAGAAAATGGTCATTAAAAAAATGAACTTTTATATTTATAAAAATAATTAAATATAATGTCAAATAAAATAAATTTAGATGTGAAAAGAATATCATTGCCTATTAAATGTGTTCATTCCCCACATGTACCAACATTCAAGTGTTTTTCTTGAACTTTAACCACTATAGCCGGTGCTATAAAAGCATTCCCAAGTGAGCGAAATCCTCACAATTTGAAAAGTATCAATCAGAAAATGGCTTCTTCAATAGGTTGGCAACAAGAGAATGAAGAAGAAGATAAGCTCATTTCCTCTCTCCCTAAAGAGAAAGGTTGGTCTTTTCCCTATGTCTATCTATTTGAACACTTTTGGTGTCCATCACCTCTCATCAGAGAAAGAAACATTTTTCAAAAGCACTTTCAAGGAAAACAAAGTGATGTTCTTGTTACGAGCTTTCCAAAATCTGGTACAACATGGTTGAAAGCCCTAACTTTTGCCATTGTCAACCACAAAAACTTCTCCAAAGAGAACCATCCATTGCTTACCTCTAACCCTCACCAACTTGTGCCTCCCCTTTACACATTTCGTGGTAACATCCATGACCAGATTCTTCAATTATCCAACATGCCTGAACCAAGACTTTTTGGTACTCACATTCCGTATCCTTCATTACCCAGGTCAATCGTAGAGTCTCATTGCAGAATAATTTACATTTGCAGGAACCCCTTTGACACTTTTATTTCTGCATGGGCTTTCTATAATAAGATTAAGGTGGAGGCTTCACCGGCATTGACAAAGGAGGAAGCTTTTGAAATGTTTTGCAATGGGGTAATTGAGTTCGGTCCATGGTGGAGTCATGTGTTAGGTTACTGGAATGAAAGTGTAGCCAGACCAAACACTGTCCTATTCTTGAAGTACGAGGATCTTAAAGAAGATGTGAATTCTCAGGTGAAAAAAGTTGCAGAGTTTTTGGGTTGTCCTTTCACTGAAGAGGAAGAAAGTAATGGAGTGATTGAAAGCATAGCCAAGCTGTGTAGCTTTGAGGAGATGAAGGATACGGAAGTCAACAAATCTGGAAAGATAAATTTTGAAATCAAAAGGTTTGAAAATAAGTTGTTTTTCAGAAAGGCAGAAATAGGAGATTGGGTAAATCATTTTTCCCCTTCTATGGTGGAAAAATTATCCAAAATCATTGAAGAAAAATTTAGTGGCTCAGGTCTATCATTTAAAATGCATTCTTAAAACTACTGTTTTACGTGGCTTTGAATTATGTTATTTGTCAAAATAAAGAGTATCATAAGTTGTAATGTAAAGTCAAGTGATTTACCTTTGTAGCTTCCTTCTAAAATAGTTCTATGGAGTTAAATTTTAAGGAAAAGAGGTTCTCTTTTTGGATTTTTAGATCTGTATGAATGATCTATTTGTCTTTTTTTTCAGTTCTTACATAAGTTGTTCGATTCTTTTTACTGTGTTTCAGTTATTGAACAAGTTTTAATGATAATATTAATGATAATAATCATTATTATTGTAATAATATGTTATGCAAATTAAAATTTTATTAATAAATCATTTAAAGAAATTTGTTTCCATTATCATTAAGATCGATATAATGGATCATGATTTATAGGACATTTGCAGATTTTAACTCGCTAGTTCACTTTGCCTCGTCTCATCTAGTCTGTCAAAAGATAAATCAGGTGAATTCACTGGTCATTTCTAATAAAATTACAAATTAAAATATTAAAAAAATTAAAAAAATAACTTTTTTATATTATATATATTTCCGATACAAATATATGTAATAACATTATGATTTAAATTATTAATATTTACAAATTAAATTTCAATAATTAATTATAATAGAATAATTACATATTGTTTCGGTTATATTTGGGCCCGAGGTGGATTGTCTTCTATTCTCGCCTCGTCCGCCTGCCGATATGACTTTCACTGTGTCAATCCGTTCCTCCAGTGCGTAAGTTGTCCTTTCGATCGATGGTGGTCCTGCAGAAAATACTCCGATAGCTCAAGTCACTGTTGTATAATACGTTATTCGCTGTTCGGCCACTGTTTTGGCTACGAACCCCTCATGCTGCTCGGTCATTAGGGTATAGTACATATATAAATATAATAATTAATTCAATTTATCTAATTAAAGACATTAATAATTAATTAAAACTTTAAAAAATATTTACATTATTAAATAATTTTTAATAATATATATATATATATATATATATATTAAAATCTATTTAATTATATAAATATTTTTAAAAATTTTAATCATATCTTAAAAGCTATTTAAATTTCAAGAAAAAATTTACGGATTCACTTGCCAATTCATTCACTAGTAGAATGAGTCAAGATTTTCGATGCATTGGTGAATGACAAGAGAAAATGGAACGAAGTGAGCCATTTTATCATCTCTAACTATCACTTGTACATGTGGTGAAAAGACAAATTAGAAAATGAAAAAAAACAATAGAAATAAGAAAAATTGTAACCTTTTATAAAAGCAATATATGAAACGGTGAGGACTTGACACGGTCGATATGGGTGCTTTTTCCACCCATCACTCGTAATCAACTTCATCTTTATAAAACATTATTAGTCAAGTAATCAATTTCCTACACTTTTTTTTTATTTTTATCTTTTTAATTGAATATTTTAAAATATATTTTCAGATTTGGAAAATATTCTAAACACTCAATCTAAAAATTATGAAAAAATTATATTTCGGATTAAATATTTTTGGAAGATATTTTTAAATCTAAACACACATTCCAAAACATTTAATCCAATACACAGGAAGGGAGACGTGGTTGTTGTATGGGAGAGGAAGGAAAAGCGGCTGCATAAAGGAAAAAGAATATGATTTTGTTTATTTATAAGAGAGTAAAAATGTCTTTTCACTAGAACTAGGGGAGAAAATATGGGGTACACGAAGCATATGTCATAAATCCAAGTTTACATAAGTTTTTGAAATTTCAACGCGTAAAATGCAATATGCAAATGTGGTATGAAAAGAAAAATAGTGGGATGTGGTTGTAAAAATGAAATAGGCCACGAGCCCATAAAATACAAAGAAGGTGTAAAAAGAATGATAGGGAGGTATGGATGTAAAAAAAGTGGATTTGGGTTCTACCCATAGAAGAGGTGTAAAACGAAAAACAGGTGTATATATTAAAATGTGTATTGAGTTGAGATGAAAAAGAAAACGGGGGGTGTAAAGTAAAGAGTGATTTAGGTCTTGATTGGGGCCATATTGAGGAGGTTCTAAAGAGAAAACCTGTCGGTGTGAAAAGTAAACATTCTTTTTTCTTTTTTTTTAAAATTATTTGTTTATCGTTATTTTTTATTTCACTCCTTTTTACATTGCATTTTTAAAATTAATTAAATACCTATTTTTTTATATTTTTGGAAATAAATTTTATTTATCAAATGAAATTGAGGATTAACAAAGTATTAGATCAGTATTGCACAAGTGTGGTATCGTGAAATTTGGTGCATTTAAAAATAGCATGCACTCCTTGACATATTTAGCTCACTTTTTGCAATCTAAACTTTATTTGCAATATTTAGGACCAATTAGGCATGTAGTTTTACTGAGTATTTCAAAAAAAAGGGATTTATCTTGTGTACAGAGATTGTTTGAAATATATTTTACTCAGTGTAGAATTGATAAAAAAAAAATATAGGCTTAATAGTTTACTTCGTTCCCAAGAGGTGAATTTTTGTTTAATACCCAATTTTAAAAATGAAGACATTCGGTCCCCATATTAGAAAAATTGTGTAACTTAAGTCATCACCGTTTGACGACGTTAAAATTGAAAACGTTGAACTGAGTGTGAATGTGAGGTGTGCAAGAAATGTGGTCGTGGCAATGAGTTGGGGTATGTTAGTTGACGTGGCAGGAAAAAGAATAAATTACGTGTTATGAAATTGGGGAAATTAAATAATAGGGTTTGTTAATCTTCGAATTAAAACATTACGCAAGTTAGGTCATAGATTGAGGATTTTTCACATTTTGGAAGGATTGACGTTGTGCAAGGATTGACGGTGTCGAAGGAGATTGTTGACAGAAAAGGGTTGGTGAAGGAGATTCTTGAGAAAAAAAGATTGACGTTGCGATGATAGTTCTTTGAAGTAAAAAGGTGAAAGGTACGCTTTTTATCAGTTATTGATGTAGTTGCTTTCCCCCATGGAAGTATCTTGTCTTCTTGTCCCCTTACTATGTTCTGTTGTGGTCCCCCTTGTTGTCTTGTGGTCCCCCTAATAACGTTGGATTTGTAGTGGTCCTGTTCTTGAGTACTTTTCGTTTTGTTTTTAGTACTGTTTGTATGGTTTTGGTCCCCAATTAGTGTAGACTGTTTTGTGCTTTTGTCCTCTTAGTGCGTAGTACTATTTTGGATATGGTTTTGTTGAATGTGTGGTTGTTGTTTAACTTGTGGTTGATGCATATTGATTTAAGGTTTAAGCCAAAATGGAATGTTGTAGGTGATACAATGAATGCATGTGATTACTTTTGTATGCCTACAGCTGTGATAGTTGTTAGTAACGTTGCATCTTTACAATGTACATGCGTGTGGAGGTCACTAAATACTGATAGTAGATGCATGTGAAGGTCATTAACCAACTGCATGTAGTCTGACACTTTGTTTTATATAGGCATATAATAGTTGACAAATAAAGAAAATGTCTGACTCTGATATTGAGGTGGTGTTTCACCATAGGGGTAAGTTTCTGAATGATGGGTCATTTAGATACCATGGAAGTGATACCAGTACCTTGGTCATTGACACAGACAAATGGAGTTATTTTTAAATCTTGGCCATATTGAAGAAGATGGGATATAGGAATGTTAAGGAGTTGTGGTATTCCCTGGGTGGTCGTGTATTAGAAGATAGGTTGGAATTGTTAAGTGATGACATAGGAGCAATGCATATCGTGAGCATTGCGTTATTGAATGGTAAAGCTCATTTGTTTGTGGTTCACATGGTGTCCGAACCTGATTATATTAATATGTTGCAATATGATGTTGGTGAACAAGGTGAGGATGATGAAGATGGTGAAGGTCAAGGTAAACTTAAAGAAGAGGTTAAAGAAGAACGTGGTGAGGATGGTGAAGGTGAAGGTGGTGAAGATGGTGAAGTTGGTGAAGTTGGAGAAGATGGTAAAGGTGCTGATGATGGTGAAGTTGGAGATGTTGGTGATGATGGTCATGAGATAGAAGATGGTTTATTTGTAGAAGTTGGTGAAGTTGGAGAAGATGGTCAAGGTACTCATGATGGTGAAGTTGGTGAAGTTGGAGAAGATGGTGAAGGTGTTGATGATGGTCAAGTTGGTCAAGTTGGAGATGTTGGTCAAGTTGGAGAAGAGGGTGAAGGTGCTGATGATGGTGAAGTTGGTCAAGTTGGAGATGTTGTTGAAGTTGGAGAAGATGGTGAAGGTGCTAATGATGATGAAGTTGGTCAAGTTGGAGATGTTGGTGAAGTTGGAGAAGAAGGTGAAGGTACTAATGATGGTGAAGTTGGTCAAGTTGGAGATGTTGTTGAAGTTGGAGAAGATGGTGAAGGTGCTGATGATGGTGAAGTTGGTCAAGTTGGAGATGTTGTTGAAGTTGGAAAAGATGGTGAAGGTGCTGATGATGGTGAAGTTGGTCAAGTTGGAGATGTTGTTGAAGTTGGAGAAGATGGTGAAGGTGCTAATGATGATGAAGTTGGTCAAGTTGGAGATGTTGGTGAAGTTGGAGAAGAAGGTGAAGGTACTAATGATGGTGAAGTTGGTCAAGTTGGAGATGTTGTTGAAGTTGGAGAAGATGGTGAAGGTGCTGATGATGGTGAAGTTGGTCAAGTTGGAGATGTTGTTGAAGTTGGAGAAGATGGTGAAGGTGCTAATGATGATGAAGTTGGTCAAGTTGGAGATGTTGGTGAAGTTGGAGAAGAAGGTGAAGGTACTAATGATGGTGAAGTTGGTCAAGTTGGAGATGTTGTTGAAGTTGGATAAGATGGTGAAGGTGCTGATGATGGTGAAGTTGGAGATGTTGGTGAAGTTGGCCAGGACAGAAGGTGCTAAAGATATGCATGAGGAGTTTGATGTTAGTAGTTGGATAGGGTCTAATGAAGAGGCTTTTATTAGTGAAGATGAATTTGTGGATGTTGGTGTGCATGTTGATGAACAACTTGAACAACAAGATTGCGAAGGTAGTGTGTTTGTTGAAATGAGTACAGGAAGTGGATGCACTACCTCAAAGGTGCATGTACATTAAGTAAACTACTCAATGAGTTACTCATTTTCCATTTTATTGATTCCATTAAAATTTGTTACTAATATTATTTTTAATACTTTGGTAGTTGGTTAGGTCTACAAGTTTTTGAGATCAGCCATACTTGCAATATTGTTGAAAAGTTTGTGGTTGACGTAGACAAAAAAGATTGTAGCTGCAGGAAGTGGATTGTAACAGGAATACCTTGTTGTCATGCACTCACAACCATGAGGTTTTTAAACATCAATCCAGAAGACTATGTCCCAAATTGGTTTAGAACCTCTACTTATGAAGAAACTTACATTCCATTAATTTTCCCTATGAATGGACCTGAACTATGGCAAAGGACTTCATATGATGATGTTTTGCCTCCTCCGAATAGGGTGTTGCCAGGTAGACCAAGGAAAAAAAGAAGACTGAAGAGTTGGGAGCAAAAAAGGGATGATACACAACTTGGACAAACCGGAATCCCAAAGAGATGTGGCATTTGTAGACAACTAGGGCATAGAAGAACTAATTGCCCTCAAGCACAACACCAACAAGCTACAACACAGTCCACTCAACCAAGTGAACAACAAGACCACGAAGCTACACCACTACCCACTCAAGCAAGTCAGATTACTCAAGAACCCCAGACCGATCATACTACAACAACACTTTAAAAATTGTTCACCTTTCTGTTGTATTTTGGATATGTACTTTCAACTTTAAGTAGTTTTGCTAAGACATATTCAAGTCACCTTCAATATTATTTTGGATATGATGTATTTTGCACTTAATAACTTTAACATTTTGGATATTCTGTGATGTATTTTGTACAAATTGTTAATATTGATGGTTTGTACAGCTTTATGCTGATGAAATTTTAAACTACTCAATTTAAAAACTGGGCAAACTAAAAAATTGTATTGCCAACACGAGCTTTCATGTTTTATTCATTCTTTCTATTTTGATGGGTAAACAGCTACATTAGATATGATTTTTAGGATTACTTCATTTCATTATTAGTTTACCAGAGCAATGAAAAATAAAGTTATGGAACACTTTAATTTTGATTAGAATTATAACTCACCCAAAATTCAACTTAATTGAATTTTCTTCATCCAAGTTTAATTAACAATTACTTATAATTCATAAAACAAAACATTATATCATGTGTGTCAGTAGATGCACTTTTCTAATTAAAAGCATTCATAATCGTGAAACCTTTAATTCACATATGCATTCCAACCAATCTAATGTAACTTTCACTTTTAATTCACAAAATAATTTTCATTCAATGTACAGTGGCAATAACACATTCTTATTTCTGTAGAATATAATATAAGCCGCAACAACAAAGTTGCTTTACTGTTAGACCAAGTGCCGCAACAATAAAGTTGCTTTATGGTGACAACCAAAATTAAAAACCTGTAGCTTCTTGGATCAAATTCACGTAACAGTGAATTGAATTTTCTTTCATACCAATCAAAAATAATTAATATCATAGTAAAATTAAACATTTGAAAATTTAAAAATCCCTAAATTTTATAATTAAAAAATTAGGGTTTCTATAATTGAGAAAATTACCATGGAGAATCATAAAATTCAGAACTTGGCTCTGATACCACTTGTAAGCAATTTTTATGATTTTAATTAAATGAAAACATACAGGATCTTGAATTTCATGTTTCTCACTATTCTCACAGACATAGTAGAGAATGACTTACCTGGATCCATTGTATAGTTTTTTTCCTGTCAATTGTTCTCCCTTCTTTTATTCCTCTTTGATGCTTTCTTGATGATATAGAAATTGCCAAGGGTGTCAACAGAAGTAAACGTTTTTTTCTCCTTTATGATATTTAACCAACTTTAATAAAATACCAAAATATCCTTTATTGAAGTGATAAGAGAGGGATTAATTTTAATAACTCTAAAATAATCCCTATAACTTTATTACATTTATATTCTAATAATCATCACATTAGAATCTTTACATCAAAGTTATACTTTAAATTATATGAACCAAGGCTAAATATTAATATAATTCAACATTCTCCCACTTGGTTCATATGATGACTTGAAGATCTAAAAATAAACTTTAAGTGCGCACCATTTATTAGAATTGTCAAGTCATCATCCTTATATGAATTGAAATGATCAGATCATGGCGGGAAAAAGTCATGAACGACAAGATTCCTTCCATGTATCACATAATCAAACCAACTCAACATAACTTTAATCAATCTTTTAACTTTCATGTTTCTAAAAGAGATATAACATGTTACCACAATCAATAATAGATGTATATAACTTAATGTGGATAAAAATAGAATAAAGAGAAACATAACTTTATATGAATTCACAAGTGTCATGACAATATAAGCATATAACTATACATATCCATATAGATAGATAACATCATCATGTTAATATTGACTTATCCATAATGCCCATACTTTCAACATGGCCAATAAAAGTTTTGGGCGGTAGTCCTTTAGTTATCGAATTTGCTATCATCAAATCAGTACCAATATGCTCAATCAACACTCTATGTTTCTACACTTCTTCTTTGACCAACAAGTATTTCAAATCCATGTGTTTAGCACCCTTTGAGTACTTATCATTTTTAGAGAAGAAGACTGTTGCAGAACTATAACAATAAATCCTTATCGGCCTAACAATACTATCAATAATGCCAAGCCTCGATACAAAGTTCCGCCACCACAAAGCATGAACCGTGCCCTCAAAGCATGCCACAAATTCAACCTCCATGGTGGAAGTAGCAATGATTGATTGTTTTGCACTTTTTCAAGAAATTTCTCCTCCAGCTAATAGATAAACATACCCAAATGTGGATTTTCTTGAATCCACACATCCAACATAGTTTGAATCCGAGTAGCCAATCACCTCAAGATGATCTGACCTTCTGTAGTTGAGCATGTATTCTTTGGTACCTTGTAAGTACCTAAGAAATTTCTTTGTAGCTTTCCAATGATCCATTCCAGGATTACTTTGATATCGACCTAACCTTCCAACAACAAAACTGATATATGGTCGAGTACAAGTTTGAGCATACATCACACTCCCAACCACTGATGCATAAGGAATGGACTCCATGGCCTTTCGTTCCAAATCATTCTTGGGACATTGCATTTGACTAAACTTGTCCCCCTTTTGAATTAGAACTACTCCAGAAGAGCATTTTTCCATTCTGAATCTCTCTAACACTTTGTTAATATAATCTTTTTGAGACAAACTTAACAATCCTTGTGATCTATCACAAAATATTTCTAATCCTATCACATAAGATGCCTCATTCATATCTTTCATTTCAAAATTGCTAGAGGGAAACTTCTTTACATCATGTAACATAACAATATTATTAGCAGCAAGAAGAATGTCGTCAACAAACAAATCTAACAAACTTACTCCCGTTGATCTTTATATATATACACCGGTCAACGGTGTTCTCTACAAAACCATATGAAGTTATGGTATCATTAAATTTTAGATACCATTGTCGAGAAGCTTGTTTCAGTCCATATATTGATTTCTTCAATTTACACACTAAATTTTCTTTTCCTGTTATTGTGAAACATTCTGGTTGGTCCATATAAACTTTCTCTTCTAAGTCACCATTCAGAAAAGCGGTCTTTACATCCATTTGGTGAAGCTCTAAATCATAATGAGCCACCAAAGCCAAACCAATTCTCAAAGAGTCCTTCTTAGAAACATGAGAGAAGGTCTCTTTGTAGTCAATGTCATCCTTTTGAGTGAAACCTTTAGCGACTAATCTAGCTTATACCTTTCAATATTGCCTTTTGAGTCATGTTTAATATTAAAGACCCATTTACAACTGACTCCTTTTGAACCCTTAGGCAATTCAACTAGATCCCATAGTTTATTGTCATCCATTGATTTCAATTCTTCTTTCATAACATTCAACCAATTCTCTGAATTATTACTTTCCATGGCTTGTCTGAAAGAGACTGGATCCTCATCAATGCTTAAGTCACATTCATGTTCAACAGAGTAAACCATATAGTCATTCGAAATAGCAGGTCTTTTTTGCCTTACAGACCTTCTTAATGCTGCTTCTTGTGGTTCCTCTATCAATTGCTCATTGTGACTTGCTCATTGTCAATTGGCTCAACATTTATATGTTCATTTTGTGGGATTGGATCATTAACTTGTTGTTTCTGCTTGTTATGTGACTGTGATACAACAAGAGGGATAACAACTTGAGAAGAGACATTAGGTGAACACTACCATTATGCTCTTCAATGTCCACTATTCGTGATTCCTCACTTCCACTAAATTGTCCATTTTCACTGAACCGAGAATTTCCAGACTCAACTATTATTATATTGTGATTAGGGCAATAAAATTTGTATCCCTTTGATTTTTCAGGATAACCGATGAAGTAACCACTAATGGTTCTTGCATCAAGCTTCTTTTCATGTGGATTGTATAACCTTACCTTTGCCGGACAACTCCAAACATGAAGATGTCTTAAACTGGGTTTCCTTCCAGTCCATAGTTCATAAAGAGCTTTAGAAACTGCTTTGTTAGGAACCCTGTTAAGAAGATATACAACAGTCTTTAATGTATACATCCACAAAGATAAAGGAATATTACTAAGACTTAACATACTCCCACTAGTGCAAAACGGGGTTAAGAACGCGGGTCATATGTCTCGGTTTCCAGAAAACCGAAGCATATGTAAAAGCAGTGCCATTTTTGCAATTTCAACAAACTTATATGTCTCGGTTGCAGGGGAACTGAAGCATATAAAAGCCAAATTACCTTGGTTAAAAACAAAACCGAGACGTAATGTTCTGCCACTTCCCACCTAAACCGAGACGTAATTTATCACAAACACCCATCACTAGGTGTATACAAACATAGTATCCTTCAGTAGATACTCTTGCACTAACATCCATCAGTAGATGCAAATCCTTTTCATCAACACTCATCAGTAAGTGTCTGATAGCATAGTATCCTTCAGTAGTTACTCAAGCACCTAACATCCATCAGTAGATGTTGTGCTTCTTCTCTTGATGATATTGTGCTCCTAATACAGATTTTAGAATTTTATCCTGCAAACACTAAAGAACACTAAACTAGAGCACCTAATTAGCACAAACAGATAAAAAAATAAAAAGAAAAAATGAAGAGATAGAAAGATAAAAAGGATAGAAAGATAGAAAGATAAAAAAAATAAAAAAAAGAAAGATAGAAGGATAGAAAGAAAAATAGAAGAAAGATAGAAAGATAGAAAAAAATAAAAAGGTGAAAGGATAAAAAGATAAAAAATAAAAAAATAAAAAATAAAAAATAAAAATAAAAATAAAAATAAAAATAAAAATAAAAATAAAAAGATAAAAAAACTAAAAAGATAAAAAGAAAAAATAAAAAATAAAAAGAGAAAAAGATAAAAAGATAAAAAGATAAAAAGATAAAAGGATGAAAAGATAGAAAGATGAAAAGATAAAAATTAAAGATAAAGTCTAATCGGTTAAGAATCACACAAATAGAATAGTTAAACCACGAGTCCTCGGCAACAGTGCCAAAAACTTGATGAACAAATTTTTAATCACCGAAAACGAAGTCAAAAACTTGTTAACCATCGGCAAGTGTAACCGAATCGTATCAAGTAATAATAAATGGTAAGACCAAGTATCGTTTCCCAAGAGACTCACGACACTAAACAGTTATGTGATTACTCAACTAATTAAGACTCTAAAGAATATATTTTGGGGTTTTTTGAATGCAAATGCAATAAAATAAACAAGAATGCAATTTGATCAATTGAGGCTAAACACAAGAATGAATGGATGAAGTTGATGATATTGTTGTTGGGTTTAGATTTCACCTAATTTACTCTCATGCATAATTACTAGTTTACCTTAAATCCGATGTCTCGGCGAAGAAAGCCTAATCATAATCACTAGTTTACAATGTCTTGTCTCCCTAGCAATTAATCATGCATTATAGTGAACAAAATCTTAAAGGCAACCAACCATCATACTCCTATGTCTAGGTTTATACTACTATTGGGAGAATTCCCCAAATCGTGATTTGTAAGATATCTCTCAATAACAATCCTAGGGAGAGAAGAGGAGAGCTGTCACATCGCCAAATCGTCCAACCCTAGGAGTACGAAATCTCCTGATAGTTACAAATCATAAGATTTATGCCGTACATGAATAAAACATCACAAGCATTTGAGGAAAGAAGAATATCTCTAACAATTAATGAAAGAAAACATGTATCTTTAAAAGATCTTGAAGAACAAATTCAATACATGAGAGTTTAAGAGGTTACATCTTTCCCAACAACAATAAGGGTTAGCCCTCCATCGTCATGGAAGAACTAGATGAATAATGGAATGAAAGAATGAAAGAGATAGAAAAACCCGAGAAAGAGAAGAGGAAAGCCGTCACCATCTCCAAATCTACCCCTAAGGGGTGAAAAATGTGTTTCTATGCTTAAGCCATCAAAAGATACATTCTCTAGGACGTGCAAGTCCTTAAATAGAACATAAAAATAATAGAAAACAGGTCCAAGCCCATAAAATAACAGAAAACATGTCCAAGCCCACTTAAAATGGCGTTCAGCAGAATTTGGCGCTCAACAGTAAGTGCAGCACTGGCGCTTAGCGAAATTTGGCGCTCAGCGGTGATTTCGGCACTTCAAAACTGTCGCTCAGCGCAACTTTGTCTGCACTCTGGTTGACTTTTCTACATTCTGGTTGACTGGTTGACTTTTCTGGTTGACTGATTGACTTTTCTGGTTGACTGATTGACTTTTCTTGTTTCTGGTTGACTTTTCTGCATTCCAACCATTCAGTACTTTAACTCTTCTTTCAAATCAATCCAATAACCTACAAAATCAAAGGAGTCTAGCACAAAACCAATAAATTCACCTTCAACTCTCTTATTCACAAAACTAAAGCAAAAACATGAGTTAAAGCAAGTTTCTAAGTTAAAAAGGGTTGATTGATTATCAAAATTAAGTATAAAAATAATGGTTTTTCAACCGTTATCACAACCCCAAACTTGAAACTTTGTTTGTCCTCAAGCAAAATGTAACTTGGCTTAAACAAAATACTCATACTACAATGGTTTAGCACACCAAAAGGCATTTTCCTTTAGGACAAGTAAATCACTCATGTTTGCTCATCATAGAAAAATTAGTCAAGATAGAATGATTCTTTAGCCAATCAAGCTTCAACTATGGTGCTCACATAATTAAGACATACGCAACAGATGCAAGCCTCATCAATAACAAGGCAAGAATGTTATCATAAAGTTCATGGAACTATTCCTCACCAAAGATAGTGTTTCACTCAAGCACTCAAAAGTATTTCACTCAAGCACTCAAAAGTGTTTCACTCAACTCAAAGGTGTATAGTGAGGTGACACTCTTACACTTTACTATAACAATGTCACATGAATCAACTTTGTCTTTATTTAACCACATATCAAACACACTCACAAGCAAGTTATCATCACAAGGGTTTTTCAAGGCTTCTATTGAGGCTGGGTTAAGAAGAAAATTGGTTTTTTCTAGACAACAAAATTCCTTGGGTTAAGAGAGTGCATAATTCATTCGTTCACATTAACAATAATCTCTCTTTCTCCTTTTATGTGAGAAACCAATATTCAACTCATTCCCAAACTTTACTTGCATTGAGCTTAACCTTTTCTTTTCTTTCTTTTCTTCTCTTTTGCTTTTTGCTTTTGCCCAATGCTCTTTAATGAATTTCACAAAGTTCTTTTCGGTTTCTTACCACCCCAAACTTGAACCATTCTCCATTACCACAAAAACATACTCTACTTAACTCAAGGTAAGGATTTCAAAAAAGGTTTTTCCACTTTTCAAATTTAGGCTCAAGGTGCAAAGGTTAGAGAAAACATTGATCTTTATTGGGTTCACCTATAAACATTGGCTCTAAGGAAGAAGAAAAACATGGCCTTGATTATTTTTAACAAGTGAGCAAGTGGTTCAATCATAGAAAATTAGGCAAAATCAATCATGCTTCCAAAGCAATAGCACTCAATCAATCAATCATGCTTCCAAAATCAATCATGCTTCCAAAGTCAGTGCATGCATGGTGCAGAAGATTTGCACCAGAATGGGAGATGGCGTGATGGAATGAAAAAGCACAACGCTAAAGTTGGCTCAAATTGGACTGACTGCGATCATTTTTTTTATTTCTTTTCTCTTTTTTTAACATTTGACAAAATGAATTAAAGTAAAAGAACATAAAAATGGAATAAAATAAAACAGACTAAAATAAAATAACTCTAAATAAAAAAAATTGAATAACCAAGAATAAAACAAAATAAAATAAAACACAATATAATAAAATAGAATAAAATATAATATAATAAAATACAATAACTCAAAATAACAAAATAACATAAAATAGAAATAAAAATAACATAAAACATAACAACATAAAAAAAAGTAAAGATAAAATAAATTTCATTATTATTTATTTATTTATCCGGATGAAATNGTTTCCAGAAAACCGAAGCATATGTAAAAGCAGTGCCATTTTTGCAATTTCAACAAACTTATATGTCTCGGTTGCAGGGGAACTGAAGCATATAAAAGCCAAATTACCTTGGTTAAAAACAAAACCGAGACGTAATGTTCTGCCACTTCCCACCTAAACCGAGACGTAATTTATCACAAACACCCATCACTAGGTGTATACAAACATAGTATCCTTCAGTAGATACTCTTGCACTAACATCCATCAGTAGATGCAAATCCTTTTCATCAACACTCATCAGTAAGTGTCTGATAGCATAGTATCCTTCAGTAGATACTCAAGCACCTAACATCCATCAGTAGATGTTGTGCTTCTTCTCTTGATGATATTGTGCTCCTAATACAGATTTTAGAATTTTATCCTGCAAACACTAAAGAACACTAAACTAGAGCACCTAATTAGCACAAACAGATAAAAAAATAAAAAGAAAAAATGAAGAGATAGAAAGATAAAAAGGATAGAAAGATAGAAAGATAAAAAAAATAAAAAAAAGAAAGATAGAAGGATAGAAAGAAAAATAGAAGAAAGATAGAAAGATAGAAAAAAATAAAAAGGTGAAAGGATAAAAAGATAAAAAATAAAAAAATAAAAAATAAAAAATAAAAATAAAAATAAAAATAAAAATAAAAATAAAAATAAAAAGATAAAAAAACTAAAAAGATAAAAAGAAAAAATAAAAAATAAAAAGAGAAAAAGATAAAAAGATAAAAAGATAAAAAGATAAAAGGATGAAAAGATAGAAAGATGAAAAGATAAAAATTAAAGATAAAGTCTAATCGGTTAAGAATCACACAAATAGAATAGTTAAACCACGAGTCCTCGGCAACAGTGCCAAAAACTTGATGAACAAATTTTTAATCACCGAAAACGAAGTCAAAAACTTGTTAACCATCGGCAAGTGTAACCGAATCGTATCAAGTAATAATAAATGGTAAGACCAAGTATCGTTTCCCAAGAGACTCACGACACTAAACAGTTATGTGATTACTCAACTAATTAAGACTCTAAAGAATATATTTTGGGGTTTTTTGAATGCAAATGCAATAAAATAAACAAGAATGCAATTTGATCAATTGAGGCTAAACACAAGAATGAATGGATGAAGTTGATGATATTGTTGTTGGGTTTAGATTTCACCTAATTTACTCTCATGCATAATTACTAGTTTACCTTAAATCCGATGTCTCGGCGAAGAAAGCCTAATCATAATCACTAGTTTACAATGTCTTGTCTCCCTAGCAATTAATCATGCATTATAGTGAACAAAATCTTAAAGGCAACCAACCATCATACTCCTATGTCTAGGTTTATACTACTATTGGGAGAATTCCCCAAATCGTGATTTGTAAGATATCTCTCAATAACAATCCTAGGGAGAGAAGAGGAGAGCTGTCACATCGCCAAATCGTCCAACCCTAGGAGTACGAAATCTCCTGATAGTTACAAATCATAAGATTTATGCCGTACATGAATAAAACATCACAAGCATTTGAGGAAAGAAGAATATCTCTAACAATTAATGAAAGAAAACATGTATCTTTAAAAGATCTTGAAGAACAAATTCAATACATGAGAGTTTAAGAGGTTACATCTTTCCCAACAACAATAAGGGTTAGCCCTCCATCGTCATGGAAGAACTAGATGAATAATGGAATGAAAGAATGAAAGAGATAGAAAAACCCGAGAAAGAGAAGAGGAAAGCCGTCACCATCTCCAAATCTACCCCTAAGGGGTGAAAAATGTGTTTCTATGCTTAAGCCATCAAAAGATACATTCTCTAGGACGTGCAAGTCCTTAAATAGAACATAAAAATAATAGAAAACAGGTCCAAGCCCATAAAATAACAGAAAACATGTCCAAGCCCACTTAAAATGGCGTTTAGCAGAATTTGGCGCTCAACAGTAAGTGCAGCACTGGCGCTTAGCGAAATTTGGCGCTCAGCGGTGATTTCGGCACTTCAAAACTGTCGCTCAGCGCAACTTTGTCTGCACTCTGGTTGACTTTTCTACATTCTGGTTGACTGGTTGACTTTTCTGGTTGACTGATTGACTTTTCTGGTTGACTGATTGACTTTTCTTGTTTCTGGTTGACTTTTCTGCATTCCAACCATTCAGTACTTTAACTCTTCTTTCAAATCAATCCAATAACCTACAAAATCAAAGGAGTCTAGCACAAAACCAATAAATTCACCTTCAACTCTCTTATTCACAAAACTAAAGCAAAAACATGAGTTAAAGCAAGTTTCTAAGTTAAAAAGGGTTGATTGATTATCAAAATTAAGTATAAAAATAATGGTTTTTCAACCGTTATCACAACCCCAAACTTGAAACTTTGTTTGTCCTCAAGCAAAATGTAACTTGGCTTAAACAAAATACTCATACTACAATGGTTTAGCACACCAAAAGGCATTTTCCTTTAGGACAAGTAAATCACTCATGTTTGCTCATCATAGAAAAATTAGTCAAGATAGAATGATTCTTTAGCCAATCAAGCTTCAACTATGGTGCTCACATAATTAAGACATACGCAACAGATGCAAGCCTCATCAATAACAAGGCAAGAATGTTATCATAAAGTTCATGGAACTATTCCTCACCAAAGATAGTGTTTCACTCAAGCACTCAAAAGTATTTCACTCAAGCACTCAAAAGTGTTTCACTCAACTCAAAGGTGTATAGTGAGGTGACACTCTTACACTTTACTATAACAATGTCACATGAATCAACTTTGTCTTTATTTAACCACATATCAAACACACTCACAAGCAAGTTATCATCACAAGGGTTTTTCAAGGCTTCTATTGAGGCTGGGTTAAGAAGAAAATTGGTTTTTTCTAGACAACAAAATTCCTTGGGTTAAGAGAGTGCATAATTCATTCGTTCACATTAACAATAATCTCTCTTTCTCCTTTTATGTGAGAAACCAATATTCAACTCATTCCCAAACTTTACTTGCATTGAGCTTAACCTTTTCTTTTCTTTCTTTTCTTCTCTTTTGCTTTTTGCTTTTGCCCAATGCTCTTTAATGAATTTCACAAAGTTCTTTTCGGTTTCTTACCACCCCAAACTTGAACCATTCTCCATTACCACAAAAACATACTCTACTTAACTCAAGGTAAGGATTTCAAAAAAGGTTTTTCCACTTTTCAAATTTAGGCTCAAGGTGCAAAGGTTAGAGAAAACATTGATCTTTATTGGGTTCACCTATAAACATTGGCTCTAAGGAAGAAGAAAAACATGGCCTTGATTATTTTTAACAAGTGAGCAAGTGGTTCAATCATAGAAAATTAGGCAAAATCAATCATGCTTCCAAAGCAATAGCACTCAATCAATCAATCATGCTTCCAAAATCAATCATGCTTCCAAAGTCAGTGCATGCATGGTGCAGAAGATTTGCACCAGAATGGGAGATGGCGTGATGGAATGAAAAAGCACAACGCTAAAGTTGGCTCAAATTGGACTGACTGCGATCATTTTTTTTATTTCTTTTCTCTTTTTTTAACATTTGACAAAATGAATTAAAGTAAAAGAACATAAAAATGGAATAAAATAAAACAGACTAAAATAAAATAACTCTAAATAAAAAAAATTGAATAACCAAGAATAAAACAAAATAAAATAAAACACAATATAATAAAATAGAATAAAATATAATATAATAAAATACAATAACTCAAAATAACAAAATAACATAAAATAGAAATAAAAATAACATAAAACATAACAACATAAAAAAAAGTAAAGATAAAATAAATTTCATTATTATTTATTTATTTATCCGGATGAAATTGGGTGTTGACAGCAGAGAGGGAAGTACATAGGGTTCAAAGGCTATCACCATTAAATGGCAAAGAAGGATTCTCATTTCTGGATCCATTCATTACCCAAGAAGCACCCATGAGGTATTGTTACTCTCAAATGTGGTTCAAGGTCCTCATATTTTCTTATTTTTCTCAAATGGGTGGCTTAAAGTTTCTCCATTTTTGGTTTTTAATTTGTGGGGTTCCTTTTGTTTTAGATGGGGCCAGATCTTATTTAGAAGGCCAAGGAGGAAGGGTTGGATGTGATTCAGACTTATGTTTTTTGGAAAGGGCACGAGCCTTCACCTAGCAAGGTAACTCAAAGTACTAAATAGTGGTTTCTAGTTTTTCTTTCTTGCATTGCTTGGAGACTGCACAGTCAGTATGTGAATTGTGGAATAATCAATGTTGTTGCTTTCTTGATTGCTGCAGTATTATTTTGTGGGGAACTATGACCTGGTGAAGTTCATAAAGTTGGTGCAGCAAGCGGGCCTTTATGTTCATCTCAGGATTGGTCCTTATGTCTATGCTGAGTGGAACATTGGGTAGTGAACGTGTTCGTTGCAGAAACTTTGGTGCCTCTCATTATTTTTCTATTCTTGGTGTTTTCCTTTATGCCTCCAAGTATTCAACTTCTAATCTCAAATAAAAGTGTTTCCCAGATTAACACTTGCAATGGCTTTTATTGTGATTATTTCTCTCCAAATAAGGCTTACAAGCCAAAGATGTAGGCAGAAGCTTGGACTGGCTGGTTTTTGGTGCCTTGTTTCTTATTTTTTTAGTTTCCATGAGAATGCAAATTATGTGTGCGTGAGAGAGAAAATGCTCAAAGGTTGAAGGGCATTGTCCCACTTGTATATTTTGTGAATGAAATTGGTATACTTCAAAAATAGCTCATCATTTCTTGTATACAATTTTTGGTTTCAATGCTTTGGAGCTTTGCCTAAATGACTGCTGATTAGGAAATAATCCCTGTCATAAGAATATCTTATAAACCCCCTCTATTGTAGAAAGGTTAAGGAAAAAAAATAATAAACCCTTCTACTACCTCAATTCAACTACAAACTGAGGCATAAGACCCTTCTATTGCCTTAGTTCACCAGCAACCGAGGCCAAAAGTCTAGTGAAAAAAAAGAGTAAAAAAGGAACACCCTCTATTGCCTCGGTTGTATTTGAACCGAGGAAAAAGCATACACCTTTTTGCCTCGGTTCAGAACCGAGATAAAAATGGGTAGACTTTTTACCTCGCCAGTATATACCTCGGTTGTGGAACCATTGCCTATGAGCGAAAATAATCGTTGTCGTTTCCCTTGACTGCACTAGTGTCCTAACCATATCCATAAGAGTCGATTTCGCCTTTCTGCTACACTGTTTTGTTGTGGTGTACCAGGCATTGTATATTGTGCACATATATCCCGACTTTCAAGATACTTTGCAAATGGACATGGACATTGTCCACTCTCATTAGTTTTACCATAATATTCACCACCTCTATTAGATCTCACCACTTTTACTTTTCTACCTAATTGTCTTTCCACCTCATTTATGAACACCTCAAGGAAGTTCACTGATTGAGATTTTTCATGTAATAGATATGTATAACAATAGCGTGAGAAGTTATCAATAAAGGAGATAAAATATTTTTCACCACTTCAAGATATAATGCCAAAAGGACCACAAATATCAGTGTGTATTAACTCAAGAAGTTGATTGCTTCTTGTGGCTGGATATTTTGATATGTGTTTTGTTTGTTTACCCTTAATACAATCAATACAAACATCCTAGCCATCAAAATCCAATTGAGGTAAAATTTTAGTTTTTACTAACCTCAACATCCTTTCTTTGGATATGTGACCCAATCTTTCATGTCATAAGAAAGCAGAACATTCATTTCTTGCACTACATTTTTTATCAACAACATGTTCAACATTAAATAGGGATTCAGAAAAATTAACATCAAGATTTAAACGATATAAACCATCCAATAATGTACCAGAACCATAATAGTATGAAAGTTTATACAAATTAAAAGTACCATTTTCAATCCTAAAGTTAAAACCTAAATAATCCAACTTTGTAAGAAAAATTAAATTCCTAAGACAACTAGGAACATAAAGACAATTTTCAAGATTCAAACAATAACTAGTGTCTACAATCAATCTGTAAGGCCCAATTCCTTCTATTCTAGCCTTCATTATGTTCTCCATATATAAAGACTTTTCAATTCCTTTTATGGGCTGGATTAAAGGAATCCCTACATAATATTAGAAACATGAGTGGTAGCTCCAAAATCCAACCACCAGGTATTATTAGGCACTTCAATGATATNTAAAAATAAAAATAAAAATAAAAATAAAAAGATAAAAAAACTAAAAAGATAAAAAGAAAAAATAAAAAATAAAAAGAGAAAAAGATAAAAAGATAAAAAGATAAAAAGATAAAAGGATGAAAAGATAGAAAGATGAAAAGATAAAAATTAAAGATAAAGTCTAATCGGTTAAGAATCACACAAATAGAATAGTTAAACCACGAGTCCTCGGCAACAGTGCCAAAAACTTGATGAACAAATTTTTAATCACCGAAAACGAAGTCAAAAACTTGTTAACCATCGGCAAGTGTAACCGAATCGTATCAAGTAATAATAAATGGTAAGACCAAGTATCGTTTCCCAAGAGACTCACGACACTAAACAGTTATGTGATTACTCAACTAATTAAGACTCTAAAGAATATATTTTGGGGTTTTTTGAATGCAAATGCAATAAAATAAACAAGAATGCAATTTGATCAATTGAGGCTAAACACAAGAATGAATGGATGAAGTTGATGATATTGTTGTTGGGTTTAGATTTCACCTAATTTACTCTCATGCATAATTACTAGTTTACCTTAAATCCGATGTCTCGGCGAAGAAAGCCTAATCATAATCACTAGTTTACAATGTCTTGTCTCCCTAGCAATTAATCATGCATTATAGTGAACAAAATCTTAAAGGCAACCAACCATCATACTCCTATGTCTAGGTTTATACTACTATTGGGAGAATTCCCCAAATCGTGATTTGTAAGATATCTCTCAATAACAATCCTAGGGAGAGAAGAGGAGAGCTGTCACATCGCCAAATCGTCCAACCCTAGGAGTACGAAATCTCCTGATAGTTACAAATCATAAGATTTATGCCGTACATGAATAAAACATCACAAGCATTTGAGGAAAGAAGAATATCTCTAACAATTAATGAAAGAAAACATGTATCTTTAAAAGATCTTGAAGAACAAATTCAATACATGAGAGTTTAAGAGGTTACATCTTTCCCAACAACAATAAGGGTTAGCCCTCCATCGTCATGGAAGAACTAGATGAATAATGGAATGAAAGAATGAAAGAGATAGAAAAACCCGAGAAAGAGAAGAGGAAAGCCGTCACCATCTCCAAATCTACCCCTAAGGGGTGAAAAATGTGTTTCTATGCTTAAGCCATCAAAAGATACATTCTCTAGGACGTGCAAGTCCTTAAATAGAACATAAAAATAATAGAAAACAGGTCCAAGCCCATAAAATAACAGAAAACATGTCCAAGCCCACTTAAAATGGCGTTTAGCAGAATTTGGCGCTCAACAGTAAGTGCAGCACTGGCGCTTAGCGAAATTTGGCGCTCAGCGGTGATTTCGGCACTTCAAAACTGTCGCTCAGCGCAACTTTGTCTGCACTCTGGTTGACTTTTCTACATTCTGGTTGACTGGTTGACTTTTCTGGTTGACTGATTGACTTTTCTGGTTGACTGATTGACTTTTCTTGTTTCTGGTTGACTTTTCTGCATTCCAACCATTCAGTACTTTAACTCTTCTTTCAAATCAATCCAATAACCTACAAAATCAAAGGAGTCTAGCACAAAACCAATAAATTCACCTTCAACTCTCTTATTCACAAAACTAAAGCAAAAACATGAGTTAAAGCAAGTTTCTAAGTTAAAAAGGGTTGATTGATTATCAAAATTAAGTATAAAAATAATGGTTTTTCAACCGTTATCACAACCCCAAACTTGAAACTTTGTTTGTCCTCAAGCAAAATGTAACTTGGCTTAAACAAAATACTCATACTACAATGGTTTAGCACACCAAAAGGCATTTTCCTTTAGGACAAGTAAATCACTCATGTTTGCTCATCATAGAAAAATTAGTCAAGATAGAATGATTCTTTAGCCAATCAAGCTTCAACTATGGTGCTCACATAATTAAGACATACGCAACAGATGCAAGCCTCATCAATAACAAGGCAAGAATGTTATCATAAAGTTCATGGAACTATTCCTCACCAAAGATAGTGTTTCACTCAAGCACTCAAAAGTATTTCACTCAAGCACTCAAAAGTGTTTCACTCAACTCAAAGGTGTATAGTGAGGTGACACTCTTACACTTTACTATAACAATGTCACATGAATCAACTTTGTCTTTATTTAACCACATATCAAACACACTCACAAGCAAGTTATCATCACAAGGGTTTTTCAAGGCTTCTATTGAGGCTGGGTTAAGAAGAAAATTGGTTTTTTCTAGACAACAAAATTCCTTGGGTTAAGAGAGTGCATAATTCATTCGTTCACATTAACAATAATCTCTCTTTCTCCTTTTATGTGAGAAACCAATATTCAACTCATTCCCAAACTTTACTTGCATTGAGCTTAACCTTTTCTTTTCTTTCTTTTCTTCTCTTTTGCTTTTTGCTTTTGCCCAATGCTCTTTAATGAATTTCACAAAGTTCTTTTCGGTTTCTTACCACCCCAAACTTGAACCATTCTCCATTACCACAAAAACATACTCTACTTAACTCAAGGTAAGGATTTCAAAAAAGGTTTTTCCACTTTTCAAATTTAGGCTCAAGGTGCAAAGGTTAGAGAAAACATTGATCTTTATTGGGTTCACCTATAAACATTGGCTCTAAGGAAGAAGAAAAACATGGCCTTGATTATTTTTAACAAGTGAGCAAGTGGTTCAATCATAGAAAATTAGGCAAAATCAATCATGCTTCCAAAGCAATAGCACTCAATCAATCAATCATGCTTCCAAAATCAATCATGCTTCCAAAGTCAGTGCATGCATGGTGCAGAAGATTTGCACCAGAATGGGAGATGGCGTGATGGAATGAAAAAGCACAACGCTAAAGTTGGCTCAAATTGGACTGACTGCGATCATTTTTTTTATTTCTTTTCTCTTTTTTTAACATTTGACAAAATGAATTAAAGTAAAAGAACATAAAAATGGAATAAAATAAAACAGACTAAAATAAAATAACTCTAAATAAAAAAAATTGAATAACCAAGAATAAAACAAAATAAAATAAAACACAATATAATAAAATAGAATAAAATATAATATAATAAAATACAATAACTCAAAATAACAAAATAACATAAAATAGAAATAAAAATAACATAAAACATAACAACATAAAAAAAAGTAAAGATAAAATAAATTTCATTATTATTTATTTATTTATCCGGATGAAATTGGGTGTTGACAGCAGAGAGGGAAGTACATAGGGTTCAAAGGCTATCACCATTAAATGGCAAAGAAGGATTCTCATTTCTGGATCCATTCATTACCCAAGAAGCACCCATGAGGTATTGTTACTCTCAAATGTGGTTCAAGGTCCTCATATTTTCTTATTTTTCTCAAATGGGTGGCTTAAAGTTTCTCCATTTTTGGTTTTTAATTTGTGGGGTTCCTTTTGTTTTAGATGGGGCCAGATCTTATTTAGAAGGCCAAGGAGGAAGGGTTGGATGTGATTCAGACTTATGTTTTTTGGAAAGGGCACGAGCCTTCACCTAGCAAGGTAACTCAAAGTACTAAATAGTGGTTTCTAGTTTTTCTTTCTTGCATTGCTTGGAGACTGCACAGTCAGTATGTGAATTGTGGAATAATCAATGTTGTTGCTTTCTTGATTGCTGCAGTATTATTTTGTGGGGAACTATGACCTGGTGAAGTTCATAAAGTTGGTGCAGCAAGCGGGCCTTTATGTTCATCTCAGGATTGGTCCTTATGTCTATGCTGAGTGGAACATTGGGTAGTGAACGTGTTCGTTGCAGAAACTTTGGTGCCTCTCATTATTTTTCTATTCTTGGTGTTTTCCTTTATGCCTCCAAGTATTCAACTTCTAATCTCAAATAAAAGTGTTTCCCAGATTAACACTTGCAATGGCTTTTATTGTGATTATTTCTCTCCAAATAAGGCTTACAAGCCAAAGATGTAGGCAGAAGCTTGGACTGGCTGGTTTTTGGTGCCTTGTTTCTTATTTTTTTAGTTTCCATGAGAATGCAAATTATGTGTGCGTGAGAGAGAAAATGCTCAAAGGTTGAAGGGCATTGTCCCACTTGTATATTTTGTGAATGAAATTGGTATACTTCAAAAATAGCTCATCATTTCTTGTATACAATTTTTGGTTTCAATGCTTTGGAGCTTTGCCTAAATGACTGCTGATTAGGAAATAATCCCTGTCATAAGAATATCTTATAAACCCCCTCTATTGTAGAAAGGTTAAGGAAAAAAAATAATAAACCCTTCTACTACCTCAATTCAACTACAAACTGAGGCATAAGACCCTTCTATTGCCTTAGTTCACCAGCAACCGAGGCCAAAAGTCTAGTGAAAAAAAAGAGTAAAAAAGGAACACCCTCTATTGCCTCGGTTGTATTTGAACCGAGGAAAAAGCATACACCTTTTTGCCTCGGTTCAGAACCGAGATAAAAATGGGTAGACTTTTTACCTCGCCAGTATATACCTCGGTTGTGGAACCATTGCCTATGAGCGAAAATAATCGTTGTCGTTTCCCTTGACTGCACTAGTGTCCTAACCATATCCATAAGAGTCGATTTCGCCTTTCTGCTACACTGTTTTGTTGTGGTGTACCAGGCATTGTATATTGTGCACATATATCCCGACTTTCAAGATACTTTGCAAATGGACATGGACATTGTCCACTCTCATTAGTTTTACCATAATATTCACCACCTCTATTAGATCTCACCACTTTTACTTTTCTACCTAATTGTCTTTCCACCTCATTTATGAACACCTCAAGGAAGTTCACTGATTGAGATTTTTCATGTAATAGATATGTATAACAATAGCGTGAGAAGTTATCAATAAAGGAGATAAAATATTTTTCACCACTTCAAGATATAATGCCAAAAGGACCACAAATATCAGTGTGTATTAACTCAAGAAGTTGACTGCTTCTTGTGGCGGGATATTTTGATATGTGTTTTGTTTGTTTACCCTTAATACAATCAATACAAACATCCTAGCCATCAAAATCCAATTGAGGTAAAATTTCATTTTTTACTAACCTCAACATCCTTTCTTTGGATATGTGACCCAATCTTTCATGTCATAAGAAAGCAGAACATTCATTTCTTGCACTACATTTTTTATCAACAACATGTTCAACATTAAATAGGGATTCAGAAAAATTAACATCAAGATTTAAACGATATAAACCATCCAATAATGTACCAGAACCATAATAGTATGAAAGTTTATACAAATTAAAAGTACCATTTTCAATCCTAAAGTTAAAACCTAAATAATCCAACTTTGTAAGAAAAATTAAATTCCTAAGACAACTATGAACATAAAGACAATTTTCAAGATTCAAACAATAACTAGTGTCTACAATCAATCTGTAAGGCCCAATTCCTTCTATTCTAGCCTTCATTATGTTCTCCATATATAAAGACTTTTCAATTCCTTTTATGGGCTGGATTAAAGGAATCCCTACATAATATTAGAAACATGAGTGGTAGCTCCAAAATCCAACCACCAGGTATTATTAGGCACTTCAATGATATTTGCTATCGGGAAGTCTTTCTTGCAGTGACCCCTTCTTGCAAAAGAGACATTTCTGGTCCTTCTAGATATTGCCCTTATTCACTTTCATTGGGGCTTTGTCCTTCTTGTTCTTCTTTCCTAATTTGGCTTTACTAAAGCTAGCACCTTCATTAGCTGTGAGATGGATAAAATGATCTTTCATTTTCTTCAATCTCCCTTTTCCTCTTGTATCAATATGGCTTTGATTTCTTGAAATTTTCATTTATCCTTAAGATTGTTATAGTTCACTTGGAACTGACCAAATTCAGGAGGAAGAGAGTTCATGATAAACTGTACTTGAAAAGACTCATTCACCTTCATTCCCATTGACTTCAATCTTGCTGCTATATTAGCCATTCTAGTTACATGGTCATGTATGGGCTATGACCAGTCCAACTTTTTGGTAGTCAGCTCACTCATAAGAGTTCCCACAATAGACTTGTCAGTTATGTTTGATTGTGAGTACTCGATCATTTTCATGAGTTCCTTTGCGTTTTTCGTTTTAGGCATAGAAGACTTTACATTCTCTGCCATAAACATGCGCATCAAGTTTAGTGACAGCCTATTAGACCTATGTCAACCCTCATAAAGAGACTTCTCATTACTTGTACTGGTCTCTGTAATGGCTGCGGGCATTTCATCCATCATAATAGCCATATCCAAGTCTAATACATCTAGTTGGAACTGAATTTGTTTTGGCCAATCAGCATAATTTAGTCCATTAAACTTGATCACATTGTTGCTTAAACTTGATAAATTCATGGAAGCTGGAAATAGTATACAAGCTCTCATACATTAATGCTTTGATAAAATTAATGGATTCAAATAGAATAACTACACTAGTCATGCATTTAACTTTACTTGTGGATGACACTTAAACTGATAGGTAATCATATAAGTCATTCATTTAAGTTCACCTTTGGGTTTTTCTTAAATTGACAAATTCCATACAATTAAGAAATTAAAATGAATATACTTTAATAAACAATCAATCATATTTACTAAGTATGTATGATATCTTTGGATATACAAACATATTTACTAAGTATATGAAATGTCTCACTTTAATGTCATCAATTATGAACAATGGTGCACCTTTGGGTAATCCATAACATCCTTATGACAATGACTAATTACTATATATTCATAATTTAATATCCTTTATATTATGAATAATTTTCATAATACTTCTTCAGAAGTTGACTACATTATGGTACACACGGTAAATACACACTTCAATGGAATTTCAAAGTAATGCACATGCATTCTCCTAACAGTGTTTTTGGATTCAAAACATCATAACATGAGCAATTTAAAAAGAACAATGGAATTACCAAAAGTTTTAATTTTGATTAGAATTACAACTCACCCGAAATTCAACTTAATTGAATTTTCTTCATCCAAGTTTAGTTAACAATTACTTATAATTCATAAAACAACACATTATATCATGTGTGTCACTAGATGCACTTTTCTAATTAAAAGCATTCATAATCGTGAAACATTTAATTCACATATGCATTCCAACCATCTAACGTAACTTTCACTTTTAATTCACAAAATAATTTTCATTCAATGCACAGTGACAATAACACATTCTTATTTTTGTAGAATATAATATAAGTCGCAGCAATAAAGTTGCTTTACTGTTAGAACAAGTGCCGCAACAATAAAGTTGCTTTATGGTGACAACCAAAATTAAAAACCTGCGGCTTCTTGGATCAAATTCACGTAACAGTGAATTGAATTTTCTTTCATTCCAATCAAAAATAATTAATATCATAGTAAAATTAAACATTTGAAAATTTAAAAATCCCTAAATTTTATAATTCAAAAACTAGGATTTCTATAATTGAGAAAATTACCATGGAGAATCATAAAATTCAGAATTTGGCTCTGATAACACTTGTAAGCAATTTTTATGATTTCAATTAAATGAAAACATACAGGATCTTGAATTTCATGTTTCTCACTATTCTCACAAACATAGTAGAGAATTACTTACCTGGATCCATTGTATGGTTTTTTCCTATCAATTGTTCCTCTTATTCGTCTTTGATGCTTTCTCGATGATATAGAAATTGCCAAGGATGTTTTTCTCTATCAAAGTCAGTTTCTTTTTCTTTCTGAGAACGTTACTTTTTCTCTTTCATTTTTCAGAAACTTAACGTGCCAACAGAAGTAAACATTTTTTCCTCTTTTATGATATTTAACCAACTTTAATAAAATACCAAAATGCCCTTTATTGAAGTGAGAAGATAGGGATTAATTTTAATAACTCGAAAATAATCCCTATAACTTTAATACATTTATATTTTAATAATCATCACATTAGAATCTTTACATCAAAGTTATACTTTAAATTACATGAACCAATGTTAAATATTAATATACGTCAACAATACTATCATAATTCCTATTTTAAATATTATTTATAAGGTTTGGACAATCTAAATTACTCCATATTCATAAAATATAGATTTTTCTTTAGTAGTAAAAAGAAAAAATATTGAGTACTACAATGGATACAAAAGTTTAGACTTTTGAAAAACATTTAATGTTGTGTTATGCTCTTTTACATTTCAAAATTTTCATTTTTCTGTGTTGCTAGTTTTATGTCTTTAATATCTTTTTCTCTCTGGGCACCTAATGTAATTTGTTTTTGCTTAATACCTATTTTAGTTCCTCAAAATAGGGGAATGTTTAAAGTGTTCCTACCTTTTCAAAAAAGTTGGAAATGGTCCCAATTTGTGAAACAATGGGTCAATTTAATCATTTTTGCTTACGACGTCTAAAATGTAATGGTGTAGGTGTCTCCCTAAGCAAAACATAATGAGTTGTCCAGTTGTTGTCATTGTGTGGCACTGTGAGGTTAAATGACGTGTAAAATTTAAATTTTAAAAAACAAATATTTTGATAGAGGGTTAAAAGAAAAGCGATTGCTTGCTCTGCGTTGAAGAAGACGCATATGTTGATGGCGCGATGAAGACTGGTGATGAAGGGTTTGCTTGCAGGTTTAAAGAGTTTGATGCGCTGATAGCGAATCTTGGTTGGGTAATATTTTTTTGAGAGGGTTGGGCGTTTTTTTATTCGCGATGAACTCGCGATTTGGGTTCCTAATTTGGGGTTTCCTGTCATGCGATTAGTGTTCATCTAAAATTTGGTTTCCACAGGTTCTTGGTGGCTATGGATAAGGCTCGATTTGAGTTTCTTTAGGTCTCTACAGTTTCTTCAGGTTTCGAAGGAGGAGATTGGTAGATGAGCTCGCGTTTTGGTTACCATGGAGAATATTGCGATTGGGTTTTGTGGTGAAGGAAATGCGCGATTTGCTCGTAGATTTGGGATTACATGTTTCACTATGGTTGAATCGCATGGAAGGAGATGAAAATTGGCCATGGTGGCTGGCCATGATTGCTCGCGGTTGTTGATGGAGTTCACGTGGTTGGGTCTGAGTTTTTTCAAAAGTTTGGTGGAGAAGATGGTGGTGGTTTTTTGGTTTCGTTGCGGTGGCACATGGAGAGGAAAATGTGATCTGGTTGTTAGGAAGAAGTTGTTAGCCTTAGCGATGGTCTGAGGTGTTGACGGCGGCAGTTTGTGGCTCTAACGTTTTTGGAGGTGGTAGATGAAGTTGACGTGACAAGCAACTTTTTTTTTTAAAATTCAAAATTTACACATCATATTACCTCAGTGTGTCACATATGAGAAAAAGTGGACAACTCATTAAATTTTGACCAAGGAGGCAGCTGCACCGTTATATTTTTGACGTTGTAAGCAACAAAGATTAACTTGACCCGTTTTTTCACAAGTTGGAACTGATTCCAATTTTTTTAAAAAGGTAGGATCACTTTGAACATCCTCCCGCTTTGGAGGGACCAAAAGATGTATTACACTTTTTTTTTTCATTCTTTAATCATATATTACTCATAAACAATTATAATATCATACTTGGATAAATTTTCGAAAATAATATAATTAATAAATTAAAGAACTTATAATTTAAAATATCTTAAACAACTTTTAAAAATAGTTTGAAAAAATTGTTTGAATAAATGACAAAAATATTACTATCCCAAAGATTGTATGAATAATGATATATCGATGTGGATATTTTATATGAATAATGCAATAGATGTTGATTCATTCTTAATATGTTTTTAGTTAAAAATAAATTAAAATCATCGTTGTTATGTACTAAAATAATGTCTTAAATCCAACACCTTTATTAACTGATTATGCAATCACTTCAACCCTCCATACAAATAGGAAAGAAAACAAAGCACTATAGTTAACGTAACATATATAAAAGTAAAAAAGAAAAATAGAGAAACTTAGTCCAGCAAGCAAGAAATAGGTAATCATAAAATTTTGAAATATTTGATTAATAAATTATAATAATGAATAAAAGTGTTTTGATGTTGTAAATATTATTATATTCATAAAAATAATCATTTCAGCGAAGAAAAATAAATTTCTAGAACATATTTTCAATAAACCCATCATTATATAATAACTTAAATAATATATATATATATATATATATATATATATATATATAAAGGGTTTCAATAAATAATTTTAAAATATAAAAAATTAAAAGTAAAATGTATTTTATGTATAAGAATTAAATGAGTAAATTTAATTTATAATCATTAATTAATTAATTAAAGGAATTTGTAGTAGATGAGAGTCCCATGTGCTTATCTTCAAGGTTTTCAAATTTAATATGATAATTACAGTTTGATCCTATCTTGATATTGTAGAAAATTATAAACAAGTATTGCTAAACAGCTGCAATTACTTTGATGAAAAATCCAAAATCTTCTCAAGAAACCCTTTTGAAAACTCTATATAATAAAGGTTATTTATCTAACAAGCGTGAAGGAAAAATAGAAGAATCAAATCCAAAAACGTTATACTGAGAATAACACGAAGAAGCTACTTACAAGTTTACAACAGCTAACAATGCAAACTAATCTCTTTTCTAAAATCTCAACTAAAATAAATAAAACAGTTTTGAATCTAGTACTGCCCATAACAATTTTAAATGGCTATTATTTTTCTCCTTTACATTCATAAGCTGCTATATTCTCTACAATCTAAAGCATTAAAGGTAAGATAAAAGCAAAGAAAAATCTGAAGTCGTGATATGAACTATACCAAATTCTCACTAATAAACCTAAGAATTTGAATCTGGGAAACAGTAAAAACCTAAAAAGAAAGTGAAACAAAAACAAAACTAGAGCAACAGAGTTCATGCCACTGCTTGAATCTTCATGTATAGCTTCAATCCATTGCATCAGTTCCTCTGCTTAGCCTCTTATCCTTGGCTTTAACCTGCTACACATGCACCCTTTGTGATCAAATTTCTAGATATTATGAAACCAGAACGAACAAACACTTGTGAGGAAAAGGGGAATGTTACTTGTTCTGTGTAGGATTTGGTCTGCTGGGTGGTATCCTTCTGAGGTTAGCAGCTACCTCACGAACAGTTGGATTTGGTTTTCTAGGTGGTTTTTTTGTAAGGCTAGCTGCTGCCACAGGCTTCTGAGATGATTTTTGCTCTTCTCTTTGAAAATTTGAATATGAAAGAGAGTTGGAAGTTTGTGACATTTTTGAAACTAAGGATGAAGAAGGAAGAACCCTAGCTTGGGACATAATCACCCCATATGAAAGGATCAATGTCATGGCAAAGATAGCAGCAATCATTGAACTGCATAAGGAATTCATGGTCTTTTCTGACTTGGAGGATGTCTTTCACTTGCTCTATATATGCTTCTTACAATGATAAGAGTGTGCATATATTTACATATATGGATTAAATATATTATAATAAAGTATTGATTACGTGTATGTGTAACATACTAGTTAGGTTGATGATATATATATTAATATATAGTTTTGTTGGATAGTGGGTTGGACCAAATTTGAAAATGCAGTGAAGGGTATCATGTGAGAAATCTTTGACTAGTTCATGAGCTTACAAGTCCCAAAGCTAAATCAGCATGAGATTAGGAGGATCGTTGATTATAGGTTTGTGGGGTGCATGTCACGTGATGTGGAACGTGGTTTATTTACAGTTGGTGGGTTGGCAGCTTTGGATTCTACTGTTTCAGAGGTTTACAACTGCAATCAACTGATGAATGTTGCTCAAACCAAGGTGATGCAAATGGCTTTGGTTTAAAAAGACTGAGTGAAAATCTTAAAAAATTCTACCTCGTGAAGTGGAGTCATCAGAAAATACTACACGTTGTATGCAGTCCTAAAAGTGCTCTCTAGAACAACATCAGCATGCCACTGTAGGTTTTCCTTGCTTGGAGTTTTCTTTCTAATCAAGAGAAGGCAAAAAAATATAATTAATTCTTCAATATCTATATTTAAACTAATTAAAAAGTAAGTGAAAATAATTATGAGTAATAAAAAAATAAGTAAAATTATTTTGAATTTTGAAAATGACAATTAAATAGAAAACTTTAAAATAAAGAAAAGAAGTATTGTTTATGTAGTTTCAAAATTTATAACACAATATTTTTTGAAATTAATATTAAATTATTTTATTTCTGAATATTTTAATAATTATGTTAATATTTGATTAACTATAATAAAAAGGATGTAAAGTTTTTTTAAAAATTAAAAAAAAAATTAATCCAACTTTATCTCTTTATAGGAAGACATAAAAATCTATCATAATTATATGAACTAAGGAAGACACTACTACAAAAAAAAGTGTATAGATAGCATTTTTTTTAATCATAAATAGCGTTTTTTAAACGCTATTTATGACTGCGCTATCTATTAATAGATAGCGCTTCTTAAAAAAGCGCTATCTATTGGTGTTTGACAATAGATAACGCATTTTTAAAAAAACGCTATCTAAGCGTTATCTATTGGTCTAAATTTTTTTAAAAAAAATAATTTTTTAATAAAATATTTCAAAAAATTAAAAAAAAATCAAAAGAAAATATAAAATATTGGTTTTATCATGTAATATGTGTTATCTATTGGTTCTATTATATGCAAAAAAAACTATAAAATATTAAGAAAAATATGAGAAAGACAAATATTTAAAAAAGAATGTTAATTAGCAAGAATAAAAACTATTGATACATTAATATTTCAAAAAGAATGTTCATTAACAACATTGAACTTCAAAAAGAATGTTCATTAACAACATTGAACTTGTATATGCTTTTTATTTTAATGTTTAGCAATATATTCATTAAAATAATTTAAAAAATGAAATGACATCATTTAATAAAATTGATCATTCAATGATTATTATTTTAACCTTTCTTTTCATAATATATATATATATATATATATATATATATATATATATAGTATTACATATTTAATAAATTGATAAAAATATATGGAAATGATATTACCGTACACAAACAATTAAAATAAAAATCAAACAGTTAAGAAATACACTGTGGCACATACATGTCAATTGCATTTTGCTTCTCAGCATCCATGTAAGCATTGTTGTAATATCGTTGAAGAATTCTAAAGAACTCCTGGGATTGTGTTGCAGCTTTCCATTGTCCTCTCCTCTTAGAATATCTACATTGAAATTGGAAAAGAAGTTAAAGAAAAAGACCATGCAATTAACAAATCAATTAGCATTTTTCAAAATGTACTTTACCCATTTAACAGAGAAAATTAAATAAAAGAAAGCATTCAAGGAAGAAAGAAATTCGTTATTGGGCTAATGGGCTACTGTGAATTGTAGGGGTACACAAGAGAGTTAGTGAATATAATACTTGATTGATATCTTCCTCACCAAACTACAAATTACTTCATTTCATAACTTAGCAAATTTAGTTGTTTCACTCCTTCTGCTGGCAAAAATCTATACAAACACAAAAACATAAGTAGAGATAAAGTTATATTTAGTTTACTGTAGTTAGCAGCAAAGTGAAAATGTGATAGAAACCTAGTCAAATCGCTTTGATAAAGAAAATTTCTTCTTCTGCTTCTTGTCAGTAGGAACCAAGTATGTGTTGAATGCACCAGGTAATGCTCGAATTGCGATCTCAGCATGGTCAGAGTGTGCATCTGTGAGTTTTCCAATGTCAAGTCTTCCATAGAATGAAAAGGGAGATTCAAGTGTATTTACTTTAAAGTTTTTTTTATGCATACATGTTTTAAAAAGTAAAGAAAGTCAATAAAATATCTAATTCACAACTTCTCTCCAGATATATAAATAAGATATATTGACGGTAACCTCTCCCAGACTATTAAAGGCCCCAATAACACCACCGCATATAGTTGAAAAGATGGAACACCAAATTTGAGTGTCCATGAAATAAACCTGCATTCAAAATGTAACCTGAGATGTTTACATTGAAATTTATCCCAAACAAACAAAAAGATTGAGATACGTGAGTATAACCACGAAATATAACATACACACCATACGTACAGGGGCCACAGAGCAATAACTGCACTATAGTTATTTTGAGTTGCCTAGACCACCGATATTAATAAATTTAACAAGTTGTTATGGACCCATAAAAAATGTGAAGAAAACTACCTTCAGAGAAAAATTCATGCCAAGCATAATCAACATGCCGAATACTCATTATGTCCTGCCCCAAGATCACAGCAAAAGAACCTCTATGAACTGCACAAGATTGTCACTTGTCACTTTATGTCCTGCTCACACAAGTTTGTGAACTGCACAAGATTGTTGTCCCTACTGAAGATTGCACAAAACCACCAAGGTTATTTCTTGCCACTAAAGCTTCCACTATGTCTTTTTGGTCTACAACTAAGGCTATTATGAGAAATGAGAGTGAGAGACATCAAATTCTAAAGGGTATTATGAATTTTTGCATTTTGCGAGGAATGTTGAATTGAAGCAGAGTTTTTTGTGAGCGGGAACGAAAATTTTTTCAGTATGTGAAGATGATAAAATAAGAATAACAATAAATAATACATAACTTTTTTAAAAGAAAGTGTTGGCTAATGATATTTTAATAAAAAAGTTGTTTATTGTGTTTTAATAGATAGCATTTTTTTTAAAAAAAGCTTATGTGCCTATTGTAAATTATGAATTAAAAAAATTATATTAATTACTTATAGATAGCGCTTTTTTAAAAGCGCTATCTATAGTCATAGGTATAGATAGTGTTTTTTTAAATAAGCGCTATCTATTATTCCACACATTTATAGATAGCGTTTATTTAAAAAAGTGCTATCTATTAAGCGCTATCTATGATCAATTCTATAGTAGTGAGTGTGAAGAACAAAAAAGTGTTTGCATATACGTGTGTACCTGTATGTATGTACATATGGGTAAGCATGTGTTATCATGTATTGAATGTTAAGGCACATTTAGAGAGATAAAACTATCCTATATATAAGTTATGAATTGGTCATGCAAGGCCATATAAAAACGAATGAAACAAAATGATTGTAACAAAAATGCTATTACAATTATTGTGTCTCGAAAACAAAAGGTGGGTGATGTAAATCAACACGCTAGCTAGTGTAGAATTGGCCTTTAACATCATCCTGCAAGCGACGAACCACAAAATAACCAACGTAAATTATTGACCAGTGACATTTTTGTAAATAACTTGGACACATAGACGTCTATAACATTATAGACGTCGGTTCCTCCTAACAGACGTGTATATGTCTGCCAAGTAGATGAAAAATTCTTTTTTTCTGTCATATAGACGTCTGATCCCGCCACCCCGACGTCTATATGCGATTATAGACGTTGGTCCCCTTGTCACCGACGTCTATATGCCTGACAGGTAGGTAAAAAATTGTTTTCTTCGCCATATGGACGTCTCATCCTGCCATCTAACGTCTAAATGGCCTGACAGGGTAGGTGAAAAGTTTTTTTGGACGTCATATTAGTGAGGGCCCCGACGTCTAGGCGAGAATAGACGTCGGTGCCCTCTGTGTCCGACGTCTTGGTTCCTGTTAAATCATAAATTGAACCCGCGGTTACGCACACTTCATCGTCTTCCTTCTCGCCTTTTCTCTCCGCGGCATTGTATTTCCAGGTGCGTTTTGTCTCTTTTGAACCGTTTAAACTTACTTTTACTCCGATTAAATTAGTCTTTGATGGATTATCTTCTATTTGAATTGATTAAAATGAGTTTTCGTTGTGTTTTGGTGTAGTTTTTCTTGTGTCTTTGTGTAGCGTAGTAGCACATTCTCCCTTTGCTAGTTTCCTCGTAAGGAAAGCTTGCGTCTTTTGGATGTCTTATAGCATTTCAACCCAAAACCGAACCTGGGTCCTTGCCTAGTTCTCATGTCACCGTATTTGTTTTCATTGCTGGTTGGAATGGAACTAGGCAAGGACCCAAATTCAGTTTTTAGTTGAAATGTCATAAGAGGTCCAAAAGATGCAACCTTTTCTTATGACGAAACTAGCAAAGGAAGAAGGTGCTACTACGCTACCCAAAGACACGAGCTACAGTAGACGTCAGTTAATGCCATGTCCGACGTCTTTATAGACGTCGGACCTGTAGAGTCCGATGTCTTTATCGGTGACATTAATGGGATGTTGGTTCAAGCTAGAACCGATGCCAAAGCTTTTTGTTTTGTTTCATTTTTTAAAATCATGTGCACCCTATGGCTCCAGTTGCCACAACCGAGGTCTATTCTCCTGGAATTTTTTTTAATAGCAGGTCTGTTTTTGTGATATTTGTGATATCAACTATCACAAAAATAGACCTGCATATAAAACACAGTATATAGAACACAAAATCAATATTTAATAACACAATGTTTAAAGGATAATGTACAAAGTCTAATAACTATAAACCTAAATGTGTTAATGTATTTTAAATCCGAATAACTATGAACTATTGAATAATCTAATTAAATGCTTTGCAATTGTCTTCCTTAGGTTTGTAATTGGCTTCTTTGTAAGTGGAGTATGAGTCTTGAATCTCTTCACAAGACACATGATATTAATTAGTGTATATGAATTCTAAATGATGGAGAAAAACAAAATTCATTAAATCTAAATATTACTCTTTTCCATCCTCTTGTGATATGGGCACGAATAATATGTGACATCAAATACATTATGTAGTATCCGCACTCATATCACACACTTTGTTTGTTATACTACAATATATAATCACATTTTCTAAATAGTTAGTGAAAATCATTAAAACAAAACAGCTATAAGAAAATATGGCTTTAGCATATGTCAAACCTTGGGAGCAACACATGCAAGCTTTCTATTGTTAGTAGTGGATCTCCCGACCAACATCATATGTGCTGCAATGGAACTATAAAAAAAAGGCTTTAGCCTTCATTTATATAACAAAGAAAGTTCAAACATTGAGGTTCTTACAATCAATTGTTTGTCTGAGATGTTTGGGAGGAGACTTGTGCAATGAGCATAACCACACAACATAACTCTCCGGTACGAAAACAATAAGTAACTGCCAATGGTGCCTGAAATTAATAATAACTTAATTGTTATATATTAAAATCACATATGGAACTTTGAAGTTTACAAACTTCACTTACCCAGATATATAAGGAATAAAATATATGTCCTTCCCCCTTGCAAAACTGCTAGTGAGATATGTTATGATGTCATCAAAATTATTTGCTTCGTGAGTGACTTGGGGATTAATGAACCTATAGACATCATTGTACCCCAAGTTGTTACTTACACCAAACATATACTTGAAATAAAAAATTACCTTTGATATAAGTATACTTGATATATAAATCAATTTTATATAAATAATTGGTCATAGACTTACATCATCCATAGCTGAATTAAAGTAATATTCAACTCTTCTCTTCCAATGTAAGCTCCTTGACATCTTGGCTATGCAGGTATATTGGGACCTTAAAGCCTCTCCCAAATACATTAGCATCATATTCAATCTTTATAGGCTCATTTGCAATGATGTCACAAAGTTGTTGCAATGCACCAAGAGGAATGTCCTTAAATAAACGAATCTTCTTCTGTCCATGCTTTTGTTGTTACATGGTTCTAAAAACAACAAAGGCCATATATCTTATTTGATTTTAAATAATAATTTAATTTTATGGATCTATGTCAGTGGTTTTGATTATAACCATTATCATAGATCCTTAAAATTAAATAATTATTTAAAATTAGATAGGGTTTATGGCCTTGGTTGTTTTTAGAATTGTTGCCAAAAGGGGTTTTCTTTTGTTTCGATTATTGTTATAACCGATGCCACATGCCTCATCTAACTTGAAATAATTATTTAAGTTTAAGGGTCTTTGGCCTCAGTTTCAACCAAAACTAAGGCCATTGACTCTTTTCTGCCGCGATTTTTGCCATAACCAATGCCCAAAGTTTGCAGTTTATTAAAATATCTTTCTTATTTTTGTTTCAGCCTACACATATGACCTGCATATCAAAACCAGTAACCACAACACAAAAATAGACCAAAATATAATTTCCAAATGGAAACAAAATTAATAGCCAAAATCAATGCAATTGTACAAATTATGATATCCTAATGTACAAAGTATTATATCCTAACAATTACATACTATTCTACATTTCTAAAACATATTTTGCGCAGACCTTCCGTATGTAATAAATGGACTTGTCATGAATTGGAAGAAGGGTCTTGAATTTATGCACAAAAACACAATTATTTAAATTAATGGTCGTCATCCAATGCATTACATAGTAATCACACTCATATAAGCCAATTTGTTTATTATACTACAATATATCATCATAATAAATAATTGAGGAACATCATTGGATTAAAAAACTTATAAGTATGGACCAAAATACAAAACCTTAAAGTCTAACTATCCAAGCTTTTTTACCTTAGCAGTTGATTTCATTGAGAACATCATATTTGTTGCAATTGAACTATGAAAAAAAGAATGTTTTAGCATACACTTATATTACTTGTCAGAGATGTTTGGGGGAAGACATGTGCAATGAGCAAAACCACACAACAATGTTGTTTGGCAGGAAAACCATAAGTAGTTAACAATGACACCTAAATTTATATAATAACTTAACTTTTATAGCTTAAAATCACAGATGAAACTTACAAGTTAACAAACTACACTTATGCAGCAATATAACGGACGAAATATATTTCCTTCCCTCGTGCAAAGTAGTTGGTGATGTATGCTTGGATGTCATCAAATTTATTGTCTTCATGAGTGAGTTGGGGATCTATGAACCCATATACATCATTCACCTCCCATATTATTACTTACACCAAACATATACTTGAAAAAAAAAACATTTATTTGATATAAGTAACTAGATAAATCAATTTTATATAAAGAATGGTTTAGAGGCTTACATCATCTATAACTGAATAAGGGTAATATTAAGCTCTTCTTTCCTGATGCAAACCCTAAGATGTATTGGTGGTGTCATGAGTACCAAAGCTCAAGGAAGCCATGGAGGAACAACAACATTAGTGAGTGGTTTTTATTATTATTTATTTATGATTTTATGATTTGGTTCTTATAGAACCGAGACCTATAATGAATTTTATGCTTCAATTCATAATTGAGGTAAAAAAATTACTTTTTTTTTATCTTGTCCAAATATGGTTTTATTGTTAAACTGAGGTACAATATTCAAAATAATTGGTGTGAAAACTCTTTCCTTATTCCTATCTAATCAAAATCTTTTGAAACTTAGTGATTTTGACTATTAAATAATTTATCTTCAAGTTATTAATTAATACATGTTTAGTGTTAAGTTACCTTATATTTGGACGTGTGCTTTTAAATTTTTTAACCAATACTTACTTAGATTTGGAGACACATGAAAGATTATGTACATATATATGGTTACACTCAAGATAATTGTAATTTAAGTATTTATTGACTTTTTATTTAGAATTGAGGCACCCTTTATATTGTATTTTTTTTTCTTGTTGACCCAATTAGTCAAAGGAAACGTGTAAATGATAATCTTGGATGAGATTATGAACAGAAAAAAAAAACAAGGAAATTTTGTTTCTCTTGATGGATTTGTTAATTCATTAACTTTTTTATATAGTCTTTAATTTAGCTTTTTCTTTTGTGTATATGTATTTAGTTATCTCTTATACTTAGGTGATCTTTAAGATTTCTTGTTGGCTGATAAACAAATAACCATTTTCAAAAGCCGATGATTGAGGTAGGCCCGTTTACAGTCTTCGGCCTAAAAATATAAGATGTATTATTCCTAATGATTTTTCTTCCTCCACTCCCACAATTTCTTTGTGCACCTCGAAATTTTCAAAATGATATTTTACCCTTTGAAAAGGTGACTTTCACGATGCATATTCTGAAAAATTTTCAGAATTTCTAGCATAAAATTAAATTTTCAATCCTACGCCAATTATCATGATTCATATATCACCATATATTCACACCATACAATATTAATTAATTCTTACTCAAAATAATGATAAAATTTCATAAACAATATTTATTCATAAATGTTGATTCTTTAATGTAATTAATTTTCCAAAATATACTAGGTAGTTGTAGTATCATAAGTATCGTATCCAAAATATACATAATGTTTAGAACATGTTTGATTTGAATAAAATATTGTTTAATTTGTATAAAATGAAGTGAAAACACATTTGGTATAAAAAAGTTCATTCAAAATAATGAAGATGTATTGAGATCATAATGAAGATAAATTATTTAATATAACGAAGTGAATACCACTCGTTCCTCTCTTGTACTAATCCAGTTTTAACATATCAAGAAACAATTATTTATTTTCGAAGATTACTATTTAAATGTAATGTGGTCTAGAGTCTAAGATAATCAAACTCCAGTATAACTCATTAGCAGTTTGAATGAATAACTTATTTTAAGTTCAAAAATCTATAACTAGCTAGAACCATTCTAAAAGCATGAGGAGAATTAGTTGGACCACAACTTAAAATTAGTTCTCACTCAATCTCAAACCATTGAAATAAGATGGGTGATTAATTCATTCAATAATGTGCACAAAAAATAATTCACAAACATATAAATAAAATCAAACTTAGATAAATAAAACATTATCAGTACAATAGAGTTCAAAGAATTGCACCAAACCTTAACATAGGAAAGTCTAACTCCTCGTAACGGTTGTAAGAAATACATATCTTAGAGTAGTCATAGCTTTTTATGATCTCTAAAAGAGATGGAGCTTTATAAAGCTCCTTGACTAGTCTAATATTCTCTCTAAAAATATGCCCAAAAAGACTTTACAAAAACTCTCTCTAAAAGAATTCCCCAAAATAGAAGTGTAACTATGTTGTTATAAATTGTTTAGGACGATGCTCAACTATACACTTGTGGCTCAGAGGTTTCCTTTCCATGTGGTTTGCTGTATGACCTAGTCTCAACTATGATGCTTAGCTTCTAAGGTAACTTTTGTAAGAAAGAGTCTCCATGGATCGAGACAGATTTGGTGCTTGAAGTTATTGTTTTCATAAGGGTTTGCTTCCTATGGCTCAACACCATTTTTTATGCTTAGCCACATCGACACATTTCAACACGTATAGTATTTTCTATCAAATTTTTTGGTTTTTCGATAATTATCTATTTTGGTGCCCTATTAGGCAAAACAAGCTAAATTAGGATGAATTAACACAAAATTATCAGCAATCAAAGCTAGGTAAGTGTCAAAAAGCATATAAATTTTCTCTCAAATTAGGCATTTATTAACTCCCCCAACATTAGCTCTTTGATTATCCTCCATCAAAGTAATATGGATAATATTGAGAATTCATCAAGAATTCTCTCAGCATATTCTAAAGAACACATGTAGGGGAATTTTCACAACTTGAGATTATGCAGAATTACTTATATTTTTCTGTGTTTGATCATTTAAGAATCTCTTAGCTCAGTGTTTTCTCTCATTACAAAAATGCAAGTTCTTTTTGAATTTTGTACCTTGTTTCCAACTTTCACCTAACCATAATTAGCATTGATAATTAAGGTCTTTGTTGGCTTGTAACCTACAAAGGAACTTGGTTTTTCAAGATGAGTAAGATTCACTGAAAAAAAGAGAGTAAAATGGCTCGTAAGTGTCTTAACTTCCTTTCCAATTCCTTGACCTGTTTTGTATTTTTACTTCCTTATCTCAGGTCTTTCTCTTGTTCTTTTGCACCTTTTCTTTCTTGATACAATTAGCTCGTATTTAGGTGCATTCAAATCCACTTTTCTTGAGGTCTTTCTATTTTGTCATTATTCAAGAGACCTTTCCTTTCTTTTTATTTGCCCAATTATGTTCAACCTTTTTGCTTTGCTTTAAGTCACACATACGATTTTTCTCCTTCTTATCAGTGAAAAAAAGGGTAGTTTTGGTACTTTTTAGCTAGGATGCAAAAAAGGATATCAACATTTTTTTAGGTTGGCTATTAGGCTCTGGCTTCGAAATTTACATGAAAAACATGCCTTGATCATTTTCATGCCTTTCATGTTTCAACTTAAATCAGAAACTTTGCACAAAAATCACCAAGGTACTTGACAAGTTGTTTCCCTCATATTTCACACATCTCACACTATTATTCAGCTTCTCTTCTCGATTGGTTAGTCCACTCACTCTCTGTCAATCTCTCACTGTTATTTTCCCTATCAATGTGTACAATCTTTCCAATTCAAAGAATTCAATTTTGTCACAGATGTCCATATAGTTCTTTTTCCAACCAATTTTTCAAAAGGGATATTTTAAAAAGCTTTCAAGAGACATCACAAATATATACAACCTAAGTAACTACATCTTGTTCATGCAGAATTTACTACTAGTAGAAAATAAAAGTACTTTTGGTGGGGTATGATCAGTTGGGGCATCCATTTATAGAATAGACGTCAAATAACTCCTCATCTTCAGCCTCTTCTTCCTCGATCTCTTCTTCCTCGATCTCTTCTTCAGTAGTTCTGGCATCCTCTTCAGCTTCTTCCTCATTAGTTATAGCCTCTTTTGTTGTTCTAGCAGCTTCCTCCACCGTCTCTAGCCTAGGCTGGTTCGGTTGTGGGTCAGCTATAGGCATATTAGGCGCAACAAGCATGTCAGGAGCAGGAGCAAAAACTTTATCTTCTTGCATATTTTCTTAATGGGTTGCTCCTTTAGTCTCCCCTGGAAGAATGGGTTGTCCCTAGGCCATGCAACAAATTCATGAAATTGTTGAGGAGTGATGCAAAAGATAGGCTAGTGTTGTTGGAGTTGAATAAAAAAATCATATAGAATTTTATGAAGGGCAGTGTGTTCCCCGTGGCATGCTGCAAGCAACAGATTGCTGCATATAGGAAATCCTAGTCATGATGGAGTGGAGAGCTTCCTTCTACTCATTACAACGGTCAAACCACAGTGCTGGTCTTTGTGTGCCTCGTGGATGTGGTGAAGTGTCATTTGCATTATCCAGTGCATTAATGCAGTTTGAATTGATGTAGGCTTTAGTAATTGTGAGCCTCAACTTCCTTCTAGGGTGTTCTGGGATTGGCATGCCCTACATCTTGCATAGCTTTGTGATCAAGCTTGGAAAATTAAGAGGTCTTGTTCTCCCTCTCTATGTAGGTTGTGAGATGGCTAACTTGAAAATCTCTTCGGCGATGATGTCTGCTATGTCCATCATATAGCCTCTCATAGTGCAGTACAACATTTGGGCCTTCTCAAAGGTGATTCTAGAAACATGAGAGTTAGGGATGATATTAACACGCAGAAAAGTGACCCATATTCGAGTAATGGTCTTTGAGGTTGGCCACCATTCTTTGCCAGCTCAAGCGTGCACCCAAGCACATAGAGTAGACCAGTCATTGCTTTAAATTGATGTCCCTCATCATGTTGTAAAACTCAGTTCTCTTTATGTCATATATATGAGAGTAGATATCTCTAGATACCTCCTTATAGTCTCCCTATCATAATTCATTCTTTTCCCTTTTGATCCAGGAAAATATGTTCTTGTCAAAGTTTAGGTGTGGGTGAGCATTGGCATAAAACTCACGGACAATGAGTTGATTATAATAGTCAATTTTCCGAATGTTTGTTCTCTAGAGCTCTCTAGAAGTCATCAAATTCTCCAGGAAGCAAAACTCAATCCTTCTCTCGACCATAATGGATCTCTCTTACAGGGGTTGGGGTGCATGGTGTTCTTCCAGTTGAAGCAACTGGTACAGAGCACCTGATGCAGTAGGTGCTCTGGTTTTTACTCTTGCCCTGAACTCAACCAATGGTGGAGAGGTGTTCTTGTTAAAAATGATGAATCTTCAATGGTCTCAACAAGAGCAGGGCTTGCTTCCCTCTCTCCTTTTGGTTGTAGCAGAAGTGGCTTTCCCCTTCTTGGAGGGAGGAATCTCGTGAATGGGTTTCCTCTTAAGAGCCATTTGAAAAATCAAAACACACATTAATCAACACCTTTCAAAAGAGTCCATTTAAATTTAAATATATTAGACCGTCATAAGTTCATCTTTTCTCCTTCTTAAACACAACCACTGTTACATTTAGGTTTCCCTAAAGGAAAAATTCCACATGCATGATCATCAAAATTATTTCATACAAATTAAAAGCATGTAGTTTTCATTATTAGCACATGAAACAAAAAAGAAGGGTATTACCGAAGGCTATAATTCTTCGGTAACAGCCAGAAGCCGTCAGTAATGAGTATTTATCGACGGTTTAGCGATAGCCACGAGACCGTCAGTAAACCTTTTGTCGCTAACCATTACCGGCGAGCTTTGGCCCTTGATAATTACCGAAGGGCAGAAGCCTCCGGTAATTACTGAAGGCGGAAGCCTCCGATGATTACCAAAGGACAAAAGCCTTCGGTAATTACCGAAGGACAGAAGCCTTCGGTAATTACCGAAGGACATAAGCCTTCGGTAATTACCGAAGGACATAAGCCTTCGGTAATTACCGAAGGACATAAGCCTTCGGAAAGTTCCAGGCAAATCTTGAGCACAATTGGATTTCTTATCAAACCAAACAAACCTGTATAAATTGTTCATAGCACAAACAGACCTGCATAACATTTTCCAACCACATACAGACCTGCATAATGTGCATCTCAATCATCTAATCATTGATTAAAAAACAATATAACATCTGAATCATCCAATCATCCATAGTACATGTATTTATAAATAAACATAAAACAATCTAACATAATGTTCTAACATCCAAATCATCCAATTGATCTAACATCCAAATGTTCTAATATCCAAATATTTCTATAACAGCTATGTTCAATAACAAAATAAAACTAATAATGTATATAGTTATCATCAGAATGATCTTCATCATCCTGCTCCTCTGTAGATGGTTGGACTGGTGTGGGTTGGACTGATGTCGGCTGGACTGATGAGGGTTGGACTGATGTGGGCTCCTGAGGGACGACGGGTGATGGGGAGGGTCGTGGCTGGGTCGTAGGGATAATGAACCGATCCTGTGAAGTTTCACGCAACACTCTCATGATCATGGCCTTAAAGTTTCTAAACTTTGTTCTCAAATCAGTGATTTCCTGGTCACGTTGCTTCAATGCATGCGTGAGGTGGACAACGGCCTCGTCAACAGTAGTGGTGGAAGAAGAAGGTTGGTGCTTCAGAGTACCTCCTCTCGATGCTGTATAGTTTGCAGCAAGTTGTCCTACACCGTACACTCGTCCCTTTTTCTTCCCACCAACAATGTCGACCCAACACTGTGTCTTGCACCTTAAACTCACACAAACCGAACTAAGCATAGTTGAACACATTAGTAATAATTAACAGAGCTAACACTGCATCAACAAATGCACATGACTAAGACAAAACTGAAACTGAAAAAATAAAGCTACAAATGACATAAACAAAGAAGAATGAGAATGAGAATTATAGCAGAAGATAGAAAGTAAGGAAAGAATTATGTATATTATGAAAAGGGTTGAAGAGAGATTGAGTTGAGACTTAATTCGATTCCTTGGCAGCTGGTGGTTGAAAAAAGTGCATGCTTTTTTGGATGGGTGTTGAAAAAAGTTCATTTGGGGTGGAAGAGTAGGGAAGAAGGTCTAGAGGTTATATATAAGATCAATATGCAACAAAGAGCACACAAGAGAGAGATAGAAGGCAAGATCTGTGTGTATGAATTTAGTTGAGGGTACCATATTTATAGGGTGGGCTTCTACTTCCAAATAGGCTCATTAACATTCACTTCTATCATTAAGGTAGTGCAATCACGACATCTAAATTGCAATAATGGGCAGTTCCTCTACTCACTCTTTCCTTATTTTAGATGTGGGAGTATTATGGAAGGAAATTTCAGGGGGAAATAGTGAATAACTTTGACAGAAAGTTATTTTGGAAAGGTTGAATGGTAGGGTTACTTAACAAGTGTGTGTATTGGTCAAAAAGAGGGGCACCATGGTTATTTATGCAATGCAAGTTTAAGGAGGAGATGTTAGCTTCTAAAGTCATGAAATGTTCAAATATACTTTATGAGGTCAGAAGATTTAGAGGTAACCAAACAATAAACCTCTCCTACTATATGCTCATTGTGTATTGTTATTCAGTTTTGTGAGTTATTTTAAGTTTAGGTTTAGGGAAAAAGGCTCATTCCCATCAAGGCTATAGTCTTTTAGATAGATCAATCAGCAACAAACTAAAACAGCATCAACATAAATTTCTATGCTCAAATTGCACAATTTATTTCCCATCAAGGCTATCATGAAAATAGACAATTCATACATGCTCAAATTGCTCAAATTGCAAACTTTACAATCTAAATTCAATTATAATTCGCTCCCAATTCATAAGGCAATTAACACAACACAATGAGCATGGCAAACACAACAGGATGAACTTTACCTACCTGGAAATGATGAACTGTTGGACACTTGAGTGCAGCCCTTTTGCAACCAGCTTTAACCCATTGTGTTGGAACCTTCCACATTTTTTTTGACTCATTCCCTTATCGAAACCCTAAAACCTTGTAGAATAATGGACAAATTACATTAGCAAAACGTAACACCAACAAATATTAATCATCAAACACCCTCTTACAAAGAATAGGGGCTCAACACATTTAGGTTCAATAAGAACCTACTTACCTTGACGGTAGGGGAAGTAACACAACACAAAACCTCCACCAAGATGCTTTAGACAACCTCGCTCACGCAACACAAAACCTCCACTGTAGGGTTATTCCACACCCTTCCTCCAACATAGCCTCCTCAGCAGCGACACAAAAGGCAGCAAGTAAGCCTCTACTGTAGAATAGAAAACCCCTAACGAAGATGAGAGAAATGCACCACCCAGTCTCTCGTAGCGACAACACCAAACCAGCTCCAAGCCTCACCTCACCACTAAAAACCGAAGAAGGAAGCCAATGTTGATTGGGAGCAAAGGAGAAACGATTTTCTCGGACTCAAATGGATTGGGGAATGAAGAAAAGGAGTAATGCTCGAAGAAAGAAAGTTCGGGTAAAGGGAGAAAGGAAGACTTGTGCGAAAACAATTTGGGAGAATGGGAGAGGGAAATCCCAAATTCGCATTTCATTAAGTCGATGCTTATACCAACGGTCGTAAGCCTTCGGTAAAATCACTCAGCCATTATCGACAGTCACAATCCTTCAGTAATTACCACCTCACATGCCCTTCGGTAAAGCCTTCGGTAAATCGATATTACCGACGGTCAAAAGGCCTTCGATATTTATCCTTGGGTAATTACTGCATTTCTTGTAGTGAGACATGCAAGTGAAAACAATGTGAACTTTGCGAAATTTTGTTATGTGAAAGGAGTTTCAGAATCTGCATGCTAAAATTTTCATTATCCACGATGAAAGTCCACTTGAAGCGCACATGGAAGAAGGTTTAAACATTCATGGGTCTCCAAGAAAAACCTAGGTTTGAGAACCCTAAAACATTTTTGTGTAAAGAAAGGGATGAATGAGAAGAATTGCATAATGATGATGGAATGAGAGAGGGTTGATAGAAGTCTTAAAATTTAGAGAAATGGTACCATGACATACTTTTACATTCATTTAACACTGGATATAAGGGTAAAATGGTCTAAAAAGTGTAAAATTTTGTATTTTTTTAAGAAAGAAGAGAGTAAAAAGAAAATAAGAGTGGTGTAAAATGAATGTAAAAAGTTTAGGTGTGTCATTTTCTAAAATTTATTGGATGTTTATAAGTTTGGAAGAGGAGAGAAGGAAAAGATTTTGAAACTGATGTTTAGTGAAGTGATTTTAAATAAGAGTAGTTATACTAAGTTTTGTTTTAAAACTTCAAATTTTTAAAAGAGTAGCATTACCTCGACACGTCCATGTGTACTTTACACTCATTTCACACGGATCCAGATCATCCTTTGAAAAAAAAAAACATGTACAGTAATTTGGGTAAAGTGGGAAAAATATTTTCGGAAAACTTTTCTTTCCCTTTCCTTGTTTGAACTTTTAGTTTAGGCTACCAAAAAGAAGGGCACTACCGACGGTCATAATCCTTTAGAAACAGCCAGAAGCCGTCGATAATGACCTATTACCAACGGCTTAGCGACAGTCAGATAACCGTTGGTAAATCCCTTGTCGTTAACCATTACCGACGGCTTTTGTCCTTTGGTAATTACCGAAGGTCACATCCTTCGGTAATTACCGAAGGGCTAAAGCCTTTGGTAATTACCGAAAGGCTAAACCCTTCGGTAATTACCGAAGGACAAAAGCCTTCGATAATTACTGAAGTATATCATTCACACACCTCACAAACTTTAAAATATCTCAGCATTCATGCCAATACAAAAGAGCAAGGTGGCAGCCAACCAAACAGTAGCATGTACAGTGGTATAATAATGCAACATGGTTTTACAAAAAAGAAGACAGTAGGAAAAATACAAGCATAAGTTGATACATTATGCATCATAACACCACAAAAAGGGCCTAAAATCAACCCTTAAACTCATGGCTAGAACACAAGCTATATTGGATAGCAAGCACAATAGCAAAGAAACCTCTAAAAGAACACGTTCCAGCGAAATATGACCACCATAAAGCATACACCAAGCTGCACCTTCTAGACTTAATTTAAAGTAAAATAAACCAGCACCTTCACACGCAAATTTATAAAACAAATTCAAAAGTCACCTCTTTAGTAGACTTTATTTGGTGGACCCACTAGCGCAGAAAGGGGTTTAGACGTCTGTTATTTTGGCCTTTTAACGTCGGATCCATATCCGACTTCTTTGTGAGTGACGTTAATCAGACGTCGGACAATGTATACCCGACGTCTATATAGACGTCGGACTGGATATATCAGACGTCGATATAAATGTCGGAGGTGGATATAACTGACGTCTATATAGACGTCAGATGTTGGATATAACAGACGTGTATAGGCCCTGAAAACTTTTGTTCACAGTAACTCATTGGACGTCGGTTTGTGCATTGACAGACGTTTATAGACGTCGGTTTGTGCATTAACCGATGTCTACTAGTGTTTTTTTTTAAAAATTAATTTATTTTTGCAATAAAACCACACCTGAAAAATAGAAAATTGTCCCAAAACAATATACTATATATATATATATATATATATATATATATATATAGCTGGAATAGGAATGTCTACAAAGCACTCCTCCAAGGTTTCGTGCTCAGGATTGATGCAAATGACAAGGGTTTCGTGGGCGAAGGGTTTCGAGCAAAGGGGGAAGGGGGTTTTCGTGGCCAGCTTCGAGAGGAGGTGAAGGTTACGACTTTGGTGCGAAATGAATTCGAGAGCAGGAATACCCTATTTTGGGCCCTAATTAATCGAACACATTACCGACGGCTCACAAGCCTTTGGTAATTAACATTCCCATTATCGAGGGTCTAAATCCTTCGGTAAGTTACTACTCTGGAGGCCCTCGGTAAATCCTTCGAAAAATGTCATTTACCAACGGCCTAAAGGCCTTCAGTAATTAACGCATTTCTTGTAGCGTTTGACGTTCATTGTTGCCCCTTTCATTCCCAATTCATTTTTTCTCCCAACCTTTGTTGGATTTGGTGTTGTATCCCTTCTTTTGTTGGATTTGGTGTAGCTTGCTTTGGAAGCCAGTTCTATCGAAGGTCTTTATATTGAATGTGTTTATTCATTGTTGCAATTCGAATAACACTATGATTCCAGAGCCTGCTAGCGTCGTACAGGAAGTTATGGTAAGCCGTAGAGTAAATGAAAACATTCTCACACAACAATTTTTGAATGACATAGAAAAAACAAGTTTTGATCGTGACTTCACATCCAATGCTTGGCTATAGGTAGAAAAATTCATTAACATCCATGGTAAGTACACTACTTCAGAATTCGTCTATATATGCATCCAAAATACATTATTTGGGGAACATAATATAAATAATACTTTCATTTCAAGGATTGTTGGTTAAACATGAGGTTGCGCATATCTTAACCTTTGATTCGTTAAAAGGAACATATGCAGTGACGTTGTTGTGATGTGTTGTTAAAGCTTATGAACATAATGGATTTCTTGACATGAAAATAACAATTCGGGTTGGTTGATATATATTGTTAATGGGTTTAGGAAAATGTTAAGTTACTTCAACTAAGAACTTTAACTCATTTTATGGAAAATGTACCTCTTTACAGGTTTCAACAGGGATTGCAAAAGCAAGTGTTCACCGTAGGCCATTGATCATCCTTAAGTAGCTCCACACTTAAAAGTTGGAAGTGTGATAATTCTAAAAGATGTAATAATTTTTTTTTTTTAAAAAGTTACTTATCCACATTATATTCCCACATGAGTATATCATATAAAGCATTAATGTGTGAACAGGTTGCAATTTTTCACCAAAATACGGAATATACTACCTTAACATAACACTTAACAACGTTGTTAAGGTATACTTTACAACTGTTATGAATTATGGTTTTTTATTTTTTTCTTAACAATTTATGGACACTTTCAATGATAGTCTAAGTATGTGTAGGTGTTTGGAACTGATATTGGCTACCAACTGATAACCTAGTACGTCTATCACTACTACTTGTTACCAAAAAGCCTTCGACATGTACATTTGATGACATCCTTAAAAAATTCATTCCACTAGTTGACAACAACGACAAACCTCAAGGCAGTGGATCAAACAAAAATATTGATTATGGAAAACTTTTGTTTTTTATTTACGATTTATGATTATTGTTAGTATGGAATATTGTTTATCTTTACATGGATGAATTTTGTAGTTTCATTGTTAAGTACTAAAGTCAGTTTCATGGATCTGTTCTTACATTATGGAAATTAGGGGTTAACTATTTTATTAGAATTTGGAATATTAGTTTAATTGGATGCATCATTAAAGTAAATCGAAGTGCATATCAACCTGAGTAACAAAGTAGGCATTTTGCATGCATAAAAATTCGTACACTCTGATATTGAAATTTGCGTGCTTTCATTTCCCAAAGATGTGTGATTTTCAAGTGTCATTAATGGGTGTTTCGATATTTTTGTCCAAAAGTTACACATTGTAGGCTATGTTACACGTTCTCGCCAAAATTGTGAGATGTCGTGTTTAGATGATGTTTTTATGGCTTACCACAAATGAAAGTATAGTTAACAAACATTATTGTCGTATAAAATTGTTTATGAATGGTGTCATAGAAGGGCCATAGTGGTTCTTGCATAAAGATGTATTTGGTTTAAGTTATTCAGTATCTAATTCATCATTTAGGCCATGGTATAATATTGTAGGAGGTATATAATTTAATTTTCTCTCTTGGACCTACTTCCGTGTAGGTGGAAATTTCTTATTCATTAAATTTTTCATTCACTAGTACAAAAACAACGTATAACGTTTAATATTTTTGGCCTTTCATGTCAAATTCGAGAATGATGTCGTATCGAAATACGTTAAATTGACGTCGAATTTAAAAAATTTGACGTTAATTTAACGTCAAATTTTGTCAATATACGACATTAATTTAACGTCGAATTTTGTCAATATACGACATTAATAATTTTTTTTTAATTAATTGTAATCATATTTTACAACTCTACTAGGCCGGAAAAGCAGAACTATATGTGATAATATAGGATTAACAACAAATAACAATAACAAACAATAAACAAGTTCAATCAAATAACAAACAAGTTCAATCAAACAACAACAAACAAGTTCAACTAAACAACAACAACAAACAAGTTAAACAAAAAAAACAACAAACAAGTTGAACAAATAAGTTCTTCAAAACGAAAACTAACCTTCAAAAGGTGGGTTCATCATAATAAAGTGTTGCCACCAGTGAGAGAGAAAGCAAAATGCGCTAATAAAGGACAAGAATACGAAAATAATCGATGAAAATAAACGAAAATCATACTTAAAATAGTTAATTAACATGCATTTGTATCAAATGAAAGAAAGATTACATGTGATGGTCGTCAAACTTTGTTCGAGAAAAGTTTGAGCAAAGAAGAGGGTCTCGAGCGCTAAGATAAAGTGAATGAATTTTCAATCTCTTGCTCAAATTTTTATTGAATTCACTAACCTTTTGACGCTAACGCTGAGACATTCGACGTTTTATATCCTTTTACGTTGAATTATAATTCTAAACGACATTTAATAATTGAATTTATCTACAAAATTGCCACTGATCATTTTTAACATTGGCTATTGAGTGGTTAGATGTTGAACGCGNTCTTACATTATGGAAATTAGGGGTTAACTATTTTATTAGAATTTGGAATATTAGTTTAATTGGATGCATCATTAAAGTAAATCGAAGTGCATATCAACCTGAGTAACAAAGTAGGCATTTTGCATGCATAAAAATTCGTACACTCTGATATTGAAATTTGCGTGCTTTCATTTCCCAAAGATGTGTGATTTTCAAGTGTCATTAATGGGTGTTTCGATATTTTTGTCCAAAAGTTACACATTGTAGGCTATGTTACACGTTCTCGCCAAAATTGTGAGATGTCGTGTTTAGATGATGTTTTTATGGCTTACCACAAATGAAAGTATAGTTAACAAACATTATTGTCGTATAAAATTGTTTATGAATGGTGTCATAGAAGGGCCATAGTGGTTCTTGCATAAAGATGTATTTGGTTTAAGTTATTCAGTATCTAATTCATCATTTAGGCCATGGTATAATATTGTAGGAGGTATATAATTTAATTTTCTCTCTTGGACCTACTTCCGTGTAGGTGGAAATTTCTTATTCATTAAATTTTTCATTCACTAGTACAAAAACAACGTATAACGTTTAATATTTTTGGCCTTTCATGTCAAATTCGAGAATGATGTCGTATCGAAATACGTTAAATTGACGTCGAATTTAAAAAATTTGACGTTAATTTAACGTCAAATTTTGTCAATATACGACATTAATTTAACGTCGAATTTTGTCAATATACGACATTAATAATTTTTTTTTAATTAATTGTAATCATATTTTACAACTCTACTAGGCCGGAAAAGCAGAACTATATGTGATAATATAGGATTAACAACAAATAACAATAACAAACAATAAACAAGTTCAATCAAATAACAAACAAGTTCAATCAAACAACAACAAACAAGTTCAACTAAACAACAACAACAAACAAGTTAAACAAAAAAAACAACAAACAAGTTGAACAAATAAGTTCTTCAAAACGAAAACTAACCTTCAAAAGGTGGGTTCATCATAATAAAGTGTTGCCACCAGTGAGAGAGAAAGCAAAATGCGCTAATAAAGGACAAGAATACGAAAATAATCGATGAAAATAAACGAAAATCATACTTAAAATAGTTAATTAACATGCATTTGTATCAAATGAAAGAAAGATTACATGTGATGGTCGTCAAACTTTGTTCGAGAAAAGTTTGAGCAAAGAAGAGGGTCTCGAGCGCTAAGATAAAGTGAATGAATTTTCAATCTCTTGCTCAAATTTTTATTGAATTCACTAACCTTTTGACGCTAACGCTGAGACATTCGACGTTTTATATCCTTTTACGTTGAATTATAATTCTAAACGACATTTAATAATTGAATTTATCTACAAAATTGCCACTGATCATTTTTAACATTGGCTATTGAGTGGTTAGATGTTGAACGCGTGACGTTATACGCTGTTTTTGCACTAGTGATTTGATATGTATTTCAACTCATCATGACAGACCAAGAGTTGAAAATTGGAAAATGGAAGTGAAATTGTTGGTCTGTCATGATGAGTTCAAATACACATTGAATGAAATATTTAATGATAGGATATTACCACATACATGGAAGTAGGTCCAAGAGAGAAAATCAAACTCTATACCTCATACCATATTATACCATTGCCTTCATGATGAATAAGATACTAAATTACTTAAACCAGATACTAAATTACTTAAACCAGATACATGCATGAACCACTATGGCCCTTTTATGACACATTTCATAAATAGTTTTATGCCAGAAAAAAGTTTGTTAACTGTACTTGCATTTGTTGTAAGCCATAAAAACATGAACTAAACACGACATCTTACAATTTTGGCGAGAATGTGTAACAAAACCTACAATGTGTAACTTTTGGGCAGAAATATTGAAACACCCATTAATGACACTTGAAAATCCCACATCTTTGGGATATGAAAGCACGCAAATTTCAATATCAGAGTGTACGAATTTTTATGCATGCAAAATGCCTACTTTGTAATTACTCAGGTTGATATGCACTTCGATTTACTTTAATGATGCATCTAATTAAACTAATCTTCCAAACTCTAAATAAAATAGTTAACCCCTAATTTCCATAATGTAAAACAATTTCCTTCCACAAATTAAAGTAAACAACTAAATGTATATAAATTCAATCTGGGCTCGAAATGAAAATATGGCCCTACTCTCATCCTTTACTAAATCATTCTTATCTCACCTAAACATTTCATCAAACACATTCTATACACTCACATTTCATATCAATCATCAATATTTATATTCAATCTCGTTACTTTTTATGAAACGAAGTAGGAGAGATAACACATAAATTAGAAAAAGGAAGTGCAAAATTACCTCCTAGAGTAAACAAGAAAAAACCACAAAGGCATAATCTAGCAAAAATTACAAAACCCACAACTGAAAAAAAAATACTAGCACATTCAATCAAAAAACCAAAACCCAACATGTGCAACCCAACACAAAACCCACAATCCAACCAAGAACCACAATCTCAAAAACCCTAAACGAAAATAATTAATATATTGTGAAAGAAGAAAGAAGATTCAAAACAACTCACAACGTTAAGCCTATAACTTGACTTTGATGACATTTGATTCAATGGAGGATGACAAAGGAGACTGAAGTTGTTGCTTTCGCATTTACAATTGGAACACAAGAGGAAACAAATATTGGACACACATAAGAGCACTGGTATATTGGACAAAGATTAGGGATTCTAATGCAAAAAATCAACTCAGAACAAAACACATTTTTTAAAATTTACCCTTAATGAATATTCAAATTATTGACACACCCACATCATGTTATTTGAATGTGAAAGTGAATAACCGTGTTAAAATATTATTAGTGTTTAAAAAAAAAAGTCCGAATGGTGGCTCTGTGCCAACCATATTCTGATTTTGAAATTTCAACAACTTCCTTTGTCCTGAAGCTTTCCGTTCATCTCTTCACCTTTCTCAACTTCTTTATTCATTTTGTACCAGGCATCCTATTATAGTGTAATGCAAATTCTAGAAGAATGTAGAAACTCCTAAGATAGAAGAAAAGAAATGTAACACAAGTTCTAGAATATTGTAGAAAAGTCTAAGATAGGAAGAAAAATTCAAGAATATTCTACATAGGTCAAAATCTAGAACATTCCACATAAGTTGTGGCTAGCATGTTCTAGAATAATCTATGGGTCTATAAATACCCATGAACTCTACCATTTGATGCAAGATGTAGCCAATATCTACCATTTATAAGAAGTCAACATCTACTACAACTAAAGACAACTACAACACTTCTTTCAACTACTACTTCTACATTCTACTATCTCTACATTTTCTCTACCACATCAACTACTCCTTTCACAACCTTAAAATACTAACATATCCTAAGCAATTCTATAAATTAAAATGCAAAATATAAATGAAATAAAACTAGCTATTTAAGTTGGGTTGTTTCCCTGTAGCGCTTGTTATCTAGCACTGTATTTGTAGTAGTCTTACAAAGTCACCACCCTTTGTACTCCTTGAATCTCTGTCCATTGACAACCCAATAGCTGCCTTGACAATGAATGTTCCAAACAATTTGAACTTTAACTTCCCTCGAAATATATATATATATATATATAATTAGATTTTTTTAAATATTTTATTTCTTAATATACTTTTAGTCTATATAATATTACTTTATATCCTTTTTTTTGTCTCATTCTCTCGTTCAAGTAATTGTCAATATTAATTTTTCACGCTTCATTCTTTTTATAATTTTTAAGTTCTCTTTTTTTCAAAATTCAATTTTGTCTCTTTATCTAATTGTTTTTTCTTAAACAATAAAACAAAAATAAAATAAAATATAATAATATTAAATTTTAACATAACAAAACAAGTTAGTTTGCATAATTGGAATAACATGTTCAAAATAAAAAGGTGTTTTTATTTAATTTATTCTTTATTTCGTAATTTAAACTGTAAACTACATTTTTAATGATTGGTATTCATGCAATTGAAATTCAACCACCCAATACTGGTTCAATATTTCTATATAGCATTAAAAATATAAATATATAAATTTTGGCATGAAACATTAAATAGAATAAAAAATATTACTCACTAACTTCAATAGCATCGAAATTTTAGCTATATTACCATCAAGTTTACACAAGAGAGCCATCACTAGTGCAGTAAGAGACAATGGCACCGGTTACTTTTACCTATAGGCACCGATTATTGACCCGAGGCATCAGAAGACAAGATAAAAAGCCTCCACTTTTATGCCTCGAGTGTGAACCGAGTCAAAACAACGTGTATTTAACCTCTGTTTAAAAGGAACCGAGGTAGTATGGCCACGCCGCCGACCACCGTCGACCACCACCACCACAAGATCGCATATCTCAGCCATAGCAATCGTAGAAATGAGAATCGCAGAATCGCAGAATCGAAAGCCATATACAACCCCAAAAATTTAAGAACAAGCCAATCCCTAAATCGTAGAAACCCAATCCCTAAATCGTAGAATCGCAAAATCAGCACCACAGTTCCGTTTGTTACGCTGCCTTCACCAGATACCTAGCCCTTCACCCTCGTCGTCGTCGCTGGAGGTCACTCGCACAACTCCCCTTTATGCTGTGAATGGGGAAGACCAACGTCCTCGCACAGTCACCGCGCCCTCACCGCACCATCGTTGCGCCTCCACGAGCCACCACGAGCACCGTTGCGGGCCACCACGAGCACCGTTGCGGGCCACCACGAGCACCGTTGCGAGCCACCACGAATGCCGCCTGTCGCACCTTCTCTCACTGTGCGACGAAGCAGCAACGGAAAAGAGAAGGGGAGCCTCCCCTTTGCGTCGCGAATCAGGACGACCAACGTCCTCGCACAGTCACCGCGACCTCGCCGCACCAGATCGTCGCGCCTCCACGAGCCACCACGAGCCACCACGAGCCACCACGAGCCACCACGAGCGCCGCTGCGAGCCACCACGAGCGCCGCTGCGAGCCACCACGAACGCCTCCTGTCGCCTTCTCTCACTGTGCGGCGAAGCAGAGAAAAGGAGAAATGGCCCTTTGCGGTGAAGAGAGATGGGAAAAGAGAAATGGGGCAGAAGCTGTGCGGGACGCAGAGAAAGAGGAAAGGCAGAAGCTTTTTGAAGTATATTAGGGTTCAAAAAGTTGTTAGGCTCAAAAGTTAAATCTGCAGAAATTTTCAGAATATTAAGCACCGATTGGTACTTTAACCGAGGTCATATGGTGTATATGTCTTGGTTCTCATATAACCGAAGCATAAAAGTTTGATTAATCTACGAATATACCACCGCGTCTAATAGGCTTCGGTTGCTCCTAAACCAAAACCTATTGTGCGAGTTTAAATCTTTTTTTTACTAGTGCATGTTAGGTTTGAACAAAAACAAGTTACAACTAGTAATTAAGTTTAAGTCTCACAAACATAAATACTTGCTGATTATAATAACAACAAAAATAACTCGTTAGACTTAAAAAAAAACAAATTCTTTGAAAATGAGCTTAAACAAATTTTCACCATCAGCAAACATAAATGCTTATTATTTTTTCTCCATTACATTATGGTGCTCATACATTTTCTGCAATAGAAAAACGTCAACATAAAATAACATAAAGACCAAACTAAATTAAGAACTGTACCATTCTCAATAACAAACCTAAAAATTAAAGCTTGAGAAACATTAAAACCCAGGTAAACAATACCAACAGTTCATGCCACAGGTTTGAATCTTCATATATATGACTCCAATCCATGCCATCAGTTCCTCTTCTTAGCTCCTTTTGCTAGCTTCAATCTGTGATACATACACATGCACCCTTTTCTGTTAATTTATATATATATATA